>APFE030429703.1:0-11044 GCA_000404065.3 Pinus taeda | reverse complement strand
CAGGAGGTAATGGTTGGGGTTGAGTTGGTGGTGGAGGCAGAATGGTGGGAGGAGTGTTGTATTGGGGCCTCCACCCCGATTGAGGTGCATTCCACTGAGGTTGTGGCTGGGCATGAAAGTGAAACGAGTGAGAAGGAGGTTGAGTTTGGTATGGAGATGGATAAGACCATGGAGGAAGCATGGACCGGGAAGGATTGGCAGGGGAGCCCCAAGAAGGCATATGAGCAGGTTGGTTAGGGTGGTAATAAGCTTGGGATAACCCTTGCATTCATTGCTGATAAGGTCTGGGTCCATGAGGCCTCCTTTGGTTGAGGAAGTAGAGAGGTTCAGTAGCCACCTCAGTCCCTAGGTACATGGCTTTAAATCCAGGCAATGTAGGGCATTGGTTGGTGGGATGGTCTTCCTCACACACAAAACATACCTCTACTGATTGTAATGGGCACTCATTCTTGGGGTGCTTCCTTGTGCATCTAGGACAAAAAATGGCCAAAGCCCTCTCAACTTCTTCTCTCTTCTGCTGAATTCGGAAGGTATCGAGTTGCATGGCAATGGTCTGTCTCATTTCGCTCTTAAGGTCTTCCATCTGGTTAGAAAACTCATGCTTGGAGAGAGAGGTACTAGCTGAGAGATGATTCCCCCTACCTCTCTTCTGGGCCACCCTAGAATGGTTTCTAAACACGGTCTTTATGTCCTCATAAGGTAGTTGGTAGATATCTCCTCCAGCCAGCAGGTTAAGGGTGTCCAAAAGGTCTTCAGGGAATCCTCAGAGCATAACTAACTTCAGAGATTCTGGGTCAAGTGTGAACCTGGCTCGTTTATAACTGAGTTGGAACCTTTCCTCATAGTCTTCTAAAGATTCATCACTGCCCATGGTCATCCGAAAGATTTCTCCCTTAGTTTCCTTGGACCTACAGTAGTCTCTGTACGTGGTGTTGAAAGCTTGTTGCATTTGAGCCCAAGTGGTGATACTATTTCCAGGTAACCCCATGAACCAGCGTAATGCTGCATCCTTGAGGGTAGAGGGAAAGAGTTTCAGCTTTTTCTCATCCTCAGCATAGTCATAAGTTCAACAAAGGACAACAAACTCAAATAAGAAGGTATCAGGGTCCTCAGTAGTCAGACCATGGAAATGAGGTAGTGCAGAGGGACTTATGTTTTTCATTTTCATGTCTCTATTGGTCTCTCGAATGGGAAACGCACCCTCTATTCTCTCGTCTTCTCTTCTACCATTTCGGTTTTCAGCCATGGCTTCAGAGGGAATGGTTTCTAACTCTTCTTCTGCTATAGGATCTTTGTATATCTCAGGAGGTTCACCTATAGGTTCTTCTGGCTCACTGTCACTAGAGAAAAGAGAAAGTTGACTCAGTGATGTGGTGGGGGTGTTGGGTAGGAATTTTCCGGTCTTACCTCTGTTCCTACGAGGCATGAAATGGAAAGACTTTTTCTTGCTTTTTGTATTTTTTCTTGTACCTGCAAAACGAAAATAGGTTCCTTATTTTCACATTCTCTTCTGAAGACACAATTACTGGAGTTCTACTGCAAAAAGGAAGTCAAGGTACTGAACAACCCATTTCCTTCTTTAGCAAGACATTAGCAAATGCTGAATTGAAATATAACATCTTAGAAAAGCAAGTCTATGCCTTGGTGAAAGCAGTAAAGGATTTCAGAATTTATGTTTTGCACTCTCACATTGTTGCCTACGTTCCAAATGCTGTTATAAAAGATATTCTTACACAAGCTGATCCAGATGGAAAAAGGGGGAAGTGGATAGCAAAATTGTTAGAGTATGACATTGAGATCAAACCCACAAAGTTGATAAAGGGTCAAGGCCTAGCTAAATTGCTGACACAATCAAATTTGGACTGTATTGATATTAATTTAAGCACAGAGATCTCAGAAATTTCTGAAAATGAAGAGGAATTGGTCCAAATAAATGAAAAATTCTTGATGTCAGAATGGTACAAGGATGTAGCATTTGTTTTGCAGCATAATAGAGCCCCTGATAATCTTTCAAAATCCAAAGCTCGTTTTACCAAATTGAAATCTCTTAGATATTTTGTGTATGAACAAAATTTGTTTTGGAAAGATGCAGGAGGAATATTATTAAATTGCCTCATTAAAGAAGAAGCTGATAAAGTAATTGATGAGTTTCATCAGGGAGATTGTGGAGGACATCACTATTGGAAAGCCACTGCAAACAAAGTCTTGAGGGCTGGCTATTTTTGGCCAACTATGTTCAGAGATATCTATAAAAAGATAGCTACATGTCATGAATGTCAAGTGTTTGAAGGAAAGAGAAAGCTTATGCCACTACCCTTGGTTCCTATATATGTTGAAGCACCTTTCCAGAAGTGGGGTTTAGATTTTATAGGAGAAATCCATCCTTCTTCATTAGGACAGCATCGCTGGATTCTCACAGCCACCGATTACTTTACAAAATGGATAGAAGCAATACCCACAAGGAAAGCAAATGATTCAGTGATTATTTCTTTCTTAGAAAATAATATATTATCAAGATTTGGTTGCCCAATTAAGATCATTACTGACAATTCTCAAGCTTTTAAGTCCAAAAGAATGATTAATTTTTGTCATCAGTATCACATTTCCCTTCGACATTCCACTGCTTATTATCCACAGGGAAATGGTTTGGCTGAATCATCAAACAAGAGCCTTGTAAGAATCATTAAGAAGCTGCTACAAGAAAATAAAAAAGCTTGGCATTTGAAATTGAAATATGCTTTGTGGGTTGATCAGATTTGCACAAAGAGGTCCATTGGAACATCACCATATGAGTTGGTATATGGGGCTGAGGCCATATTTCCAACATCCCTTGGAGTACCAGTAATGAAGTTGATTCAAGGATTAGAAGAGGAACCGAATGCTATACAACGAAGGATAAATAAGTTGATAGCTTAGCAAGAGAAAAGAAATGAGGTGTTTGACAGTCATCAACAAAACCAGAACAGAATCAAGAGAGCATTTGACAAAAAGATCAAAGAAGTTACATTCCAGATCCATGATAAAGTTTTGAAATGTGAAGCTAGAACTGAATAGAAAGGTAAGCATGGTAAATTCAAAAATTTGTGGAAAGGGCCGTATCAAATTTCTGCTTTCCATGGAAATAACACTTACATTCTGCAGGAGATTGATGGAAAGCCATATGCTGGAGGACCTGTTAATGACAGGTTCCTAAAGCATTACTATTGATTAAAATTCTGCCAAGTTTCTCACAACATTGTATATACCCGTTTTATCAGCCTTTCTTTGTTGCAAAGAAATGACAAGCTAAACAGGAAGCTCAAGCCCGAGGTGAAGGCCCATAAATCTAGAAGAGGATGCTTGTCAACTCCATCTATGTTTTCATAAAATGGACAAAGCATTGGACATACGAGTTCTTAGTGTACTACAGGAGCACACTATCCCAAGTGGAGCCACTGTTATCACTTTAAAAAAAAAGATCTGATATATGTAAGTTTTCATCCTAGCCCGATGACAAAGGTCAGTGTTAGTCTATGTTGTTTTCATTTTTTTTCCCTTAAAGTCTGAAGTTTTAAGAGGTCATGAGTCAAGTATATCCCTATCTACCATTAGTTCTCCTTCATTCACCATTGTTTCATAGCCACGTGTCATTTTGTTATGCACCACCAAGCCTTTTGGTAATTGCGTAGCGCATGCATACTATTAAAGTGTTTTCGCAGCGCTTTTATAGTTTAGCAGTTTCGCAGCGCAAACCCTATTAGGAAATTCCGCAGCGCATTATTCAAATTTCAAACTAACCGCGCTGCGAAATCAGGGATTCGTGCATTTCCCAGCGAACCTTTCCCGCAATGTCAAATCCGTTAGGTGGATCACAGGCCGTGTCATCTCATGTCAGTTCATGTACTCCTCTTATCATGTTCCACCATCCAACGCCATTATCACCACCATTAGATCTGTTGATACGCACGAATCACAATTTCCAAGAAAGGCCACCTTGCATAAATCTTAATGATGGTTGTAAACCTTGCATGAGAAACAAATCTGCAAGATTGCAATTTGAAAGATTTCAAACGGCAAGATTTCAAATTCAAGCGAGGCAGCAAATCAAGTGAGGCAGCAAATTCAAGCGAGGCAGAATTCTAAAAGAAGCTGAGTTACAGTTCAAACCAGAGCTAGTATTCCTTGTTTGCAAATCTTTAATCACTTCATGGAGAGATCATGGAGAAAAAAGAACACAGATTCGGCAAATGTCTAAGGAACGAGCCTGAAGGCCTGGATATAGCACTAAGGAATAAAGAGGTGGAGAAGGCATTCAAAAAAGCTGGGTGTTGGAATTTTTGCAAGAAGTTACAAGGAGGGCATGCACAGGTAACCAAAGAATTTGCGCTTAATTCACAAGCTTAAATTCAAAGGTAGCTATGATAGAATTGCAGGTCTCGCCAAAGATAATATCCACTGTGATAGAGATTCCACGAGGACAAGAGGACTGGTACAAAAATTTCAAATTTGACATGAATCATTGCAAGGAGTTTTTAAAGAAGGAGTTTGTAAATACAGATTTAAGTAAGTCAGTGCCCAGGAGCTATGTCAAAGAATCTTATGCACATTTACTCACCTGCATACAAAACTACTTGACTTGCGAAGGAAGGTATAACAAGGTGTATTCGTACCATTTCAAGCTCCTTTTGCATTTCACAGGGAAGGTTTCCATTGATCTACCTTTTTATCTATTCCGTAGTTTGAGCAAGATGTGTGACAAAGTACAATTGAGGAAAGAAGCTTGTGAAACTTCTCTGTTTCATCATGGTTTAATTAAACTATTGGTCTTACATGAACTTCAAAAGGTAGGCAAAGATTGGAGTTCATTTATTTTTATGGCTGGTTTCAAAAGCCAGACTGGCCTCAGTCCTCTACCTACAAGAGATCTCACAATAGCAGATCTCCAAACAGAAGCAAGAGCTAAGAGATTTCCAAAATTACAAGCAAGGAAACAAGTGAGAGAGCCAGTACAGCCACTGATCATTCAAGACACACCTCAGCAATCAACTAAGGAAAAATCTCATGTTAAAAAGATTGTACCTGGAATAAGCACAGCTGAAGTAATCTCAAGGAGAAGAACAAGAAGTCAGATGGCTGAAGAAAAAGGTAAAGCAGTAGCGGTTGAAGAAAGTCTAGTTTCAAAGAGAAATCTAAATGATTTATTGCAGGCTATTGACTTTGAGGAATCCTTACTAGTTCAAGATGAATTAATACAGTCAGAAAAAGAGAGTACAAAGAAAACCAAAGCCTCAAAAAGGCTTAACTTTGATGAGCAAGTTGAACAATTTTTTTTTAAACCCAGGAGACCTATAACAAGGAGATTTCAGCAAGTACAGGAGGCACCACCAAGAACAGAGGAAACAGGGGAAGAGACACAATGCCAGCAAAGAAAGAACACAGGCAAAACAGTCGCCACATCCAAAGAAGACAATATAGCAGACTTGAAAAGAAAATTGGAATCAGCTAAGCATGAAATTGCCAGACTGAAGAAAGCTGCTAGGAGACATGCCATCATACAAGCTAATTATTACAGAATTAAAACCCTATGGGAAGAGAATGCAGCTGTAGAGGTGGTTGACTGTAATATGCAATTTCATACTTGGACAGTGCCAGCAATCAAAGAAGCCAAGTTCATCAGGATGATTAATATGCAATTGAGAGCTGGGAACAAGATTATGAAGAGACAAATAGAAGATCTAAAGGCACAGTTAAGCCAGCTAAAGGAACCTTCTAAATGAAATCACATTTCAAGTAAGATTATGTTTTGAGTTTTGATGAGTTTGCTTGATCTCACCTTCTTGAAGAATTCTAAATGTCCATTCAGTTTTGGAAAGTTTAAAGGAAGTTTTGGCAACAAAGTGTTCGATTAATAAAATTCTTGGGTTGAGAACTATGTCTTTTAAACAACTCAGCAGTTTCGTAGCGCGCTACGAAACTACTGAAGGTGATGATTCCAATATAAATCAACCAATTTCGAAGCAGAAGCGGGAAAATTTTGAGGAACAAATATATGCAAGGAGACATCTGAAGCTACAACAATCAATCATACTAAGACAGATGGAGAAAAATGGTGGATCCAAATTTGAATTTTGTCATAACGTGAGCAGTTTAAGCACGGTTCAGATATGTTAAGACAGCCTGAATGCGTTTTTTTGTTTTAAAAGCAGTGGATAGCACATCAATAGACATGGCCACCTGTCACGTTTTGGAAAGCAAAGATGAAAGACCAGCTTCTGTAGATTTGAAAACCATAAGACCGAGGAGCAAGGGTAGTTTCCTATATTTCTGGACAGTGGAGAAGATATGGCATATAAGACCAGTGTGGAGCATTGAACACCCATCTCAGCCAAACTGAAAGAGGACCAGATGTCAAAGAACGAGAATGATCCTAATCAAAGCCATTGTTCGTGTAATATGAAGTTAGAGTCCTATTTGATTTAGATCTCTAAAAACTCTAGTTAACAGTTTGTTGTATTTATTAAATAGTTAAAGTTTAATAGTTGTCAGTAATAGAAGTAGTTTTCGAGTTCCCCTCATGCTTGAGGAGGAATCTAAATTAGATAGAAGAAGAACTCTATATATAGCTGGAGCAGCAATGTAAAAAGGGTTGGAAATTTTATGAAAAAGGCTGATATTTGGCTTATGTAAGACTATGTTTTGATAATACATGTTTGGATTTACTTCTCAGGATTCATGAGGGATTTTTATGTTCAGAATGTGTGATGTTGTCCTTTTCCTAATTCTTGCAGTGTTATGAATGTGTAATCACTTAGAATTCACTTGATGTGCTCTAACTTCCTGTATGCATTTATAGACTGGGTGGTCCTATCTGAGTTGTTATTTTCTGAATATTTTAAATGCTGAATGCCCTGACTTCTATGTAAGGTTGAATTCATTGTCGTATTGAGATGTTGTTGACTCCATAAGCCCAGTGGATAGTTGTTAAATGTGTTTCCACCATTCATATTCCTACAGTTGTTTCACAAGAGTTAGCCATCTTAACTATAATCAAAATCATTAACCCCTTTTTGAGAGAGCCCTCTCAGGTTGAGGAGGCTAAGCCTCAGCCTAAAGTAGGTTTGAAATATTTACTTAGAGTCAACCTTATCAGCAGCCTATTAGGATCTGATTTTTGAGATAACATTTTGATCACAATGAGTATGAAATTGACTGCAAACACCAAGAAGAAGTACTGGAAGATAGCTGTTATAACCCTCAGGCAGAAGAAAATATGGTTCATGTTTGTAATTCCTTGCAGCAGCTTGCATCAAAGAATGATCTTTATAATGAAAAAAATACATTGTTTATGGGCATCATGCAGAAAGGCAGTTGGATAGCACATCAAAGGGGTCTTGTGTGGTTGAGAATCAGTGGTTTGAAAATGAAGAGTGTTATGATGATCATTCTTTTCAAAAGGTTTCTATGTCAAAACACAAGGAGATAGTGTTGCTTCCTTTCTCTTTTACAATTGAGGAAGAGTACACTGTTGTTGAAGATTAGTTTGCACAACTAGAAAGTTACAAGAATCATCAAGCTGATCATGTATTTTGGGATCCTATAGCTAAATACATGGAAGATTTTTACTCTCCAGTGTTTCAGTTTTTCTATGAAGATCGGAGGCAATTTTAGTGGCAGTGGTCATCACAATATCATAGTTGCTCTGAATTTCGATGCAGTCAAAAAACTCAAATATCAGATAAGACAAATGATTGGCTACATTGGAAATTTCACATTGATTGAGCTTAAAGAAGCTTGAAATTGATAGGGTGTAGGAAGTGTATCTTCTGGGTTTTGTCTCCTCTGCAATTTTGATGAACTACCCTAGTCCATTTCCAATATTTTGCAGTGAGTCTTCATCCCAATACTCCAATGGAAGGGAATAGAGACGGATCCAAACTAGTGCCCAACTTAGATCTTCTTTGTTCGGGTTGAATCTTTCAATCCAGTCTCTCAGAAGTAAGGTCCTCCATGTAGCTTTTTAATTTTTTCCATAAATGCAGTAATCATTGCACTGGCTTTAAAGGGATGAGATAATGCACAAAAGTGTGCATACTTGGTGAATCTATCAGCTACCACCATGATGGCACTCTTTCCTCTGAACTTGGTAACCTGTGATAAAATCCACTGTCAATAACACATGTCAATGAAGCTAAAGCAATGAAAATGCCCATAATAGAATTATATATTAGGCCAAAGTCAATGTGCATAAGCTAGCAGTGTTACTCTAGATAATTTTAGTGCATTTCATGGAGACTACTCCCAATGGTAGAATCATTTTTTGTGGCAACCTAGCTTTAACTGCTCGATTATGGTAGTGGTGGTGTTAGTTAGTTTGTAAAGGTTGGTGTCTAGCATTCATATTATGGTCATAGAAAAAAATAAACCAACTCGCCTCATCAGAAAAGAATAAACCACAAAATTTAAATCTAAGACATTAACGATATGATTTCTGAAGCAATGAAAGTATCATTAATTAATTATCTTTCCCATTCAAAGGGTCTCGTTCGTATGAACTATATACACAACAATATTGCAACCAAATTTGAACTTCACGAGATTTTATGGTATTTATAGGTGGGCTCTGTAATGATTATTGAATACAGTAGCTGAAATATTTCATAGTTTTATGAAACAATATGTGACAACGACCTAAATGTGATAGCAAGGTAACATATTGCTTTTACTTAGACATTTCTCACACACACATCACACAAGCCATATAAAATTTAAGTAGCCAAATGCATAATTTTTTCTTGAAATAACTATGAATGAATAAATGAAGTGCCTTTTATTTCTCATAAAAAAGAAATACACACACATAGCAAAGAAAGACAATGGTCATATACATATGTCCATTTCGGCATACACCCAGTTTCAACTATCTATAGCCATGCATTTACCACACATTTGAATCTCGCCATGCCATTGACTCATGTTAAGCACCTTCTATAATGTTCCTTTTCTAGAATGTTCCTAAGAGTTAAGTTGTATTAAAAATAGGTAAAGCAAATGTAATATCGATATGATGAAGATTATTGTAATTCTATGAAACATTCCTAGAGGAGATATATTGTGTGAATGACATATTGTTTAAGGTTTATTATATATTAACATGATGTACACAACATTTTGGGCCAACAAAAAGACTATTTTTTGTTTTTATTTTCCAAAAAAAATTAAAGAAAAAAAGGAGAATGGGAAAACTTAAAATTAAGTTATGCAGTTTCTTAAATAGCATATTAGGAAACTATCCATTGAAGTAAGTAATAAGTGTGCAGCCTTATATTGTAATTTACATAACTATGATAAGTTGATGGCACTCACATCAATAATATAAAAATGTGTTTTTGTATATAGCTGGTATTATTTTAGGAAACTATCCTTTGAAGTAAGTAATAAGTGTGCAGCCTTATATTGTAATTTACATAACTATGGTAAGTTGATGGCACTCACATCAATAATATAAAAATGTGTTTTTGTGTATAGCTGGTATTATGTTGGGTAGAAAGATAAAGAGATCATTGTGGATTTATTTTTATGTAGCTACTTTATATTAAAAATTCATAGATGTATTTAGCATAAGAAAGTTATTATTTCAATAAACAAAATTAATGGATATATTTAACAAGAACAAGTTATTATTTCAATAAAACTTAATATGTCACATCATCTCATCCATCCTAATCATCAATCCTAATGTAGTTTTCATCCATCCTAATCATGTAGTTTAAACATTGGTAATATTAGGAAAAAAATATATTCAAAACACATAGTTTGATAGTGAAAATATCCAATTTTCTAAATGTATAAGTTAAGCATTTGTTGCATTAATGATCTACTAACATTAGAGATGGCTCACTTTGCATGGAATCGATTGGTACACTCAGTATTGATGTCCAAAAGATTTGGTACAAGAAGAAAGATCACAATATTGGTAAACGAAAAGAGCCAAAAGAGCCACATGTATAAATCTCTAAAAGGAACAAAATTTCAGAACTCTACGGCCACTCAGAGGTTGTCTCAAAACAAGAGTAAGTGAGAAAATAGAAAAATTAAAAAGAAGAAGCTAAGAAACCACAATAGAAAGGAGAAGCTAAGAAACCAGACTTAGTCCAATTGCTCTCAAATCACTCACTTAAAAGCTACTGACTGTGTACTTCCGACAGTCCGTTTTCAAAGGCCCGAATCAGCTTTTCAAAATGGCCAGTTGCGGCCTTTGTTAACACTTCAAGTGTTTTATAAAAGCAATCAAAATCCTTCAAAGTATGGATATCACTGGTCTCAATGTCAGCTTCAGCTTTACGGACAAGCAACATTTGATTTTGAAGTTCATGTTCAGCACATTGATGAAGCCGTTCTAAACTATTCTCAGCCTCCCCTTGCAGGAATTCGAAGTGACGGAAGACAATAGCCGTACGCATATGTCCATTTCAGCATACGCCTGCATTCAACTATTTGTAGCCATGCATCTACCACGTATTTGAATCTTGCCATGGCAGATTGACTCGTGCTCAGCACACGACTGTCAACCAATTCTTTAAGCTCCACCACTCTCACACGCTGTAGATCAGAGAATGCCTTTTCCTGAGACTTTTCATTTGCCTTCCATCTCTCAAGGTAAAATACAAATCTATCTGACGACATTTTAGCAGTCAATTTCATCACATCTTCGGAGACGGATTCATGGGACGAATTGTCTTTTCCTGCTTCCGGTGGACGATATTGGCTGCAGGCAACCGAAGTGTCATAGCCATGCACGTTCCAATCACGACATTCTGTAAATGTGTTAGAAAACCTGCACAGATGAATCTAGCTAGTAAAGGTTGAACACACAGCTTTGCAGAGCAAAAACATTAAAAGAAAATTGAAAGAAGAAAAGAATGATTCATTAGAAAATATGTTATAATGGTCATTATATAGCATTACTGGGTGAAGATCCCAAGGTAATGAACTATAGTGGGTGAAGATCCCAAGGTAATGAACTATAGTGGTGATCAATGAGAAGACTCAACACCTACAACAAGTT
>APFE030429696.1:87004-117844 GCA_000404065.3 Pinus taeda | reverse complement strand
AAACACTTGGTTTCTCATAGGATAATGTATATTTAGAGAAGGATTTCTCTTACTTGTTTTGTTTGTCACTAGAGAGTCTGAGACTCCTAGGGAGGTTAGTTTTGTCAGCAAAAATAACTCTTTCCGCATGACAAAACCCATCATTATGAAGCTTACAACCTGGAACATTAGGGGACTAGGAAGTAAAAGAAAAGAAAGAAATCTCAGTAATAGAATAAAAGAAGGAAATCCAGATATGGTGTTTATACAGGAAACAAAATGCTCAATAGACAAAATCAGAGAAATACATAACACATGGCTTATTAAATATGAGTAGATGGAAGTCAAAGCAAATAATACAGCGGGAGGAATTATCACTCTTTGGAATCCTCAGAAATTTGGTATCCTGGATGCTGAGGCATCTAGGAACCATCTTTCAATGGTTATCCAACCTTTGGGGGACAAGGAATGTTACATGATCACAAACGTCTATGGTCCTCAAAAATTTGAAGACAAACTCAGGCTGCTCACCTCACTGGAGGAGCTGAGAGAGAGACACCCAGTAATTCCCTGGATTCTGGGAGGGGACTTCAATATGATCAGATCTCTCACAGAAAAAAAGGAGGGACCAAAACACTCGGAAGAGACTCCATTGCCTTCCAGAACTTCCTAAACAACATGAGGCTGGTATACATGGAAACAATAAATGGCACCTTCACATGGAACAATAAGAGAGGAGGAGCTTCTCAAGTTGCCTCGAAACTAGATAGGTTCATAAGCTCAGAGGATCTCCTTCTTACTGGCCGTATCTTGACTGCTTTTATTCTCCCTTTCAAAGGCTCAGACCACTAGCCTATTCAACTAGAAGCTTTGTGTATTGGCACTCCGAGGAACAGACCTTTTAGGTTTGAAAATTTCTAGCTTACTCACCCTGACTTCATCACTAACATTGGAAAATGGTGGGTGGAAGACATGCCCATACGAAGCACAAAAATGTTCCTCCTGCAATAGAAACTCAAACACATGAAGCTAAGGATTAAAGAATGGAACAAAAATGAGTTTGGAAACATTTTTAAAGCCAAAAGAGAAGTGGAATTTTTTTTTACAGGAAACTAACCAAAGTATGATCATAGAAGGCTTCATAGAGGAAAGGAAAATGCAAGTTGACTATCTTCAACAATAATGGGAGAACAGATGCCAGCAGGAGGAAATCTTCTGTAGACAGAAATCAAGAGTGAAATGGATTAAAGAAGGGGAAAGAAACATAAGGTTCTTTCACAAGTCTACCATGGAACACAGGGCACATAATCAGATCACATAACTCATATATCCTCAAGGGAAAGGACTAAATACTCATAAAGAAATGGATTATGCACTGGTACAACATTTTCAGAGCATAGCAGATGATAATATCATATACAGATCTCAATTTATTAACAACTTCACTCAGCATATTCTAGAACTGGTAACCAGGGAAGATAATTATAATCTTAACAGGCCAGTGACTGAAGAGGAGGTCACTGAAGTAATCAAAGAGATGCACAATGGGAAAGCCCCAGGCCTAGATGGTTTCAATACAGACTTCTTCAAAACATGATGGGAAATAGTCAAACATGATATTCTTGATGTGGTGGAGGATTCGAGAAAATCAAGAACAGTTCTAAGAGCGCTTAATGCATCCTTCATAGCCTTAATCCCTAAGCAGGAAAAATCCATGACACTAGATAGATTTAGACCCATAGCTCTATGCAATGTGGTGTACAAAATAATTTCTAAAATTATGGCTAACAGACTTAAACCCCTTATTCCAATGCCGTGTTAGAGGAGCAGACTAGATATGTGGAAGGTAGACAAATTCTTAATAATACCATTCAAGCTCACAAAGTGGTTCATTCTCTCAAGACTAATAAGTAAGCGGGCATGATCATACAGCTTGATATAATGAAAGCTTATGATAAGCTTAGCTGGTCTTACATCAGGGAGATTCTAAAAGCGTATGGCTTTGACCACAACTAGATAAGATGGGTCATGGCCCTGGTTACCACAACTAGTTGTTCAATCCTTCTTAATGGCTCTCCGTCCAGAACCTTTTGGCCTTCAAGAGGTCTCAAGAAAGTAGATTCGCTTTCCCCCTTCCTCTTCATTCTCATGATGGAAGGATTAGGCAAAGCCATCAATTTAGCCAAGGCAGAAGGAAGAATCTAGGGACTCAAACTAACTCAAAATGGGGACACATTGACTCATCAACAATTTGTGGATGAAACCATGCTACAGGGCACACCCACAGTCAAGGAAGCCAAATATTTCAAACAAATCTTGGATGATTTTTCTATGGCTACTGGCACAGTGGTAAGCCTCACAAAATCTAAAAAATTTCTTTTTCAATACTGACATTTCTATTCAAAGAAATCTCTCGACAATTATAAGCTTTCAAAGAGATCATCTTCCCTCCAAATATCTGGGAATACCTCTCACTAAAAAACCTCTGAGTGAGGAAGTTTGGGAGCCAGTGACTAATAAACTGAAGGACAAGGTCAGTAAATGGACAAGCATATCTTTGAATTTAGCAGGCAAGTTAGTTCTTACAAAGGTTGTCCTGCAAACCATTCCAATTTTCATGTTCTCAACTCTTCCAATCCCAAAAGTAGTTACTCATCAAATCAGGAACATCCAAATAGATTTGTATGGGGTAAAAGGGAAGAGAAAAAGAAATGGGCTTTGGTATCTTGGGACAAGCTATGCAAACCCAAAACCCAAGGTGGTTTGGGTCTCCATGACCCGGACACTCTAAGCAAAGTTTTGGGGGAAAAACTTTGGTGGAGATGGCTAAAGGAAATGAGAAACCCCTAGGCTAAGCTCTGGAAATAGAAATATGCAAAGGACTGGCAAGAAAGAGACCATATTCGAATGACAGGACACATCAGGGGCTCCCACATTTGGAACAATACTTGGGAGAATAGAGCATTAGTTCAGAATCATAGTTTCTGGGAGATCATAAGTGGGAATCTAGCTTGGTTTTGGGAAGATAACTGGCAGTAGGAACTTAACCTATGCAAAGAAGGACTAGAAATTATCAAAGAGGATACCATCAATAAAGGACTGAAAAGGGTAAGTAACTTTTGGGATCAGACAAGGGACAATGGTAAATGGAGAATATGGAAGGTACCAATGTACAGTGAAGATACCCCTTTGAAGGCCCAAGCTGAAGTTCTTGAAGCAATCCTGGAAAAGACGAAAATTTTGGTTTCGACCTCGAATGACCAACTAAGATGGGGGAGAAACAGTGATGGAAAATTCAACCTCAAAGAAGCCAAAAGAATTGCCACGGGACTTAACTATCCAAGCCCTGATAAGATATGGAAGGAACTATGGCAAAACCCACACTGGATGAAGATCAAAATGTTAATGTGGCTAGTACAACAAAAGAAGATTCTGACTTATGAAAATATTAGAATGAGAGGTTTTGCCATCCATCAAGATGCCAGTTATGTGGTCTGCAGGAAGAAACTATGGATCACCTTCTTAACCTTTCATCATTCACCTCCACCTTATGGAACTGGATGGCCTCAATCTTCAGACGAATTGATAGGAACTAAAATGACATTACTGAAACTTTAAAGAATTGGAGGAAAGACTTCTCAGATCTTGAGATAGTCAACACAGCCTGGACTCTGATTCCAAGATTTTTGATCTAGGATGTTTGGAAAGAATGTAACAAGAGGATTTTCAAGGACGAATCTAGCACAACCCAAAGCATCATTACACAGATCTTAAAAAAACTCAAAGAAACTGTTAATTCCCTTCTAAAGCAACCCCCCGAGAAACCCCCTTGTCACCAGGATGCTCACATTCTGGGATTGTTGGGGCTCCAGCCCCCTATCCCTCAGGGCATGAACAAGGCCGCAAGACACACTGCAGAGGGAATGGATTCTTGGCAACCCCCTCCCATGGCTTTTTGAAATTCAATATAGATGGAGCCTCAAAAGGGAACCCTGGGGATGCAGGTTATGGAGGAGTCATAAGAGATGGAAAGGGTAACATAAAAGTCATCTTTCATAATCATTTACGGAATGCCACCAACAATATTGTGGAACTCATGGCCATTGAGTAATGCTTATAAATTCTGATGCAATTCAATTTGCAGAACACAATCATAGAGGCAGACTTTGAATTAACAATTAATTCGGTCAAAAAGATAGGCACTGGCACAACACCATATAAAGTTCGAACCACTAGAGACTTCTGTAGTTCTATCATCGCATTCAATCACACCTAAGAATCCTTATAACACTTAGATTTGTTCATGTTTGCAAAAACATTAACAAATTGGCAGATCGGCTGGCAAATGAAGGGGTGCTCTGTATTAGAGACAACAAGAGTTGTTTGTGGGAGTCAGTTCCCGCAGGGAAACTGCATGAGGATTGCTACACTCTGGCAAGCATAGACAGGGTCCATTATCAGTGCATGAAGGAGAAGCAGCCAATTGAAAATTAAGTAGATGGATGATAAGGGTTCATTAAGTAGAAGACCTAAAAAGCAGAGAAAATGGGTCTCTCAGTTGGATGGATGGCAGTGGGGGAAGAGCGTGAAGCGAAACCGCAACAAAAAGTGTTTTGCTGTAGTTAAAGTGGTTTTCAGGTGCCCTCATTACCCTAAGCGGTTTAATAGGAATGCATCTGATGCCACTAACCGTTCAACACGTGGCTCAGGGAGGAGAGATAATATCGCCCTTATCGGGCAGGTATTCCTCGTACTTATTTCTAGCTCGATATTATTTATAGCTGCAGGATCTAGTAGAAGCAGATAAATCGCTGAGGTTCACTATGCAAGTTGGAGGGTCCCAGTTATCTTCCTCACTTTTTTCTCCTCAATGTTGGGATCGGTGGAATTTGGGTGGACTACTTGCTCGAGGGTTATCCCCCTAGTAGACCCGAAATCTTTTCACTACAGTCTTTATTTCATCGTCGGGTCCGTTTAAAGACTTTTTGAGTTTACTTGTTTTTGTTCTGTTAGAGATCCTTGTCCGCTAGATCTTGGAAGATGGATCAATCGGTTTAGGTGGTTTGTTTTCTTGGTGGGCCCTTGACTCGGATATCGAGCTATTGGCTCAGTACCCAAAGTTCAGGGTGCTAGTTAACTCTTAGGCCCTCTTCACCTTTGGGTTTGTTGTATTCTATGTAACCTATTTTTTAGGGACAAGTGAATAGAAGGACGAGTCTTTCTTTAGCAAAAAAAAAAGATTATTAATAACTATTTATAAAATATTGATAAAAAATGGTATTAATTTTCTATTAATAATCATAGTTTAATCTTAGGAAACACATTGAAAACACACTAAATATCTTAATTTGGTATAATAATCCTAGCTTAATCTTAAGCAAGAGATAGATATTAATAATCAATATGCTCTCCATCTAGGTTTACTAAATATTTTTTTCAACATTATTAATTATAATAATTATCCTTTGAATTTCAACAATTTGAAAGATATAGCTTTTTCGTTCATTGTCTGAGGAATATGTTAACAAATTATTAGCAAATTTTAATTATTACATAGAGCAATTCTCATTTCACCATATCAAATTATGAATATTATGAAACATGGAGGAATAAGAGCAAGGTTTTTTGGCTTAGCATTTCAAATTGTCATTAAATATTTATTGTGCCTGTTATTCATCACCATTTCCTTAAATATTATGTTTTATGTTTTATTACTCCACCACTCCATCTAGGATTGTAACGTGGAGGAATAAGAGCAAGGTTTCTTCGCTGGGCATTTCAAATTGTCATTAAATATTTATTGTACATGTTTTTCATGACCACTCCATCTATTATAAGAAAAGCACTACTCGGTGGATACCTGCATTTCTTAGTGCATGGGTTAGGGGTTTCTTTCGGCTTCTATCTGCTAAAAAAGGTGCACAACCTTTCAGAATCTTCCTTTTCTCTACCTAGGGTTTTTTCATGGGTTTCCTTCCAAATACATTGGAGGAACCGTGTTGGTTGAAACTTTCTTAGTTGAAGTATGCCTATGGTTTTCTCTATGCACAATTTATTCAATTGAAAAAAAATGTTTGTTTTCCTTTTTGTGTCTAGTCTTAGGGAATATGTGATTGTTGTATTTACTATATACGAGATGTAATTAAACTACACGGAGTAGGGATGCGATATTTGATATGATCCAAGGAGGATATGTACTTGCCCTAAAGTTATGGTTAGCTTTAGACTTATTTTTATACTTTTGAATGTGAGATTGTAGTTTTTATACTTAGTTTTATATGATCTTAAACTATCATGTGGAAATAACATATATTAAAACATCATTATGGAACTAAAACTTTAAAGAAAAGTATAATTACCATCAATTTATAAAATCTATGTCTCATACCACATGATTTGTTATGATCTCAGTGGAAATACCTTTACCAATAAAGGGTTCAGTAATACATATGATCTAAGACATTCAATCTTAAGCTCGTTTGTGAGAAATCATTGAGGTGAGGTCGTAGTGCACTTGTAAAATCAATGGGAAAGTATAGCAGTTGGAGGAAAAGTTGTTTGAGCTGGAGGTTGAAATTGAACAACTTCAAAACCAAGTCTCAATCAAGCTTGAACCATCCAAAATCTCAAAAAACTAGTGTTTTCTTGAGAATAGAATTCAAAATCTGTTATTGCTGGTAAATGCACTTAAGGGGTGAAGGATGGAAACTTCTCATTTCTAGGTTACTAGTTCTATTAAGAAAGCTAGTTTTTTCCTTTATAATAATTCTCATGATGGATAGATGGATGTCCACACCTTGCAGGAACTTGAACAGCTTGGAGACTATCAGCATAAGTTGAAGCCACAAGAATAGAACTCTTAGTGGCAACATCAGAGAAACGAACTTGTTTCAATTGCAAGTAAAGGACCGTGTATCTCTAATCTTGAAGAGGAACTTTTACACTTAAAACAAGAAAATTCAGTTAGAGATTGGTGAGTTTGACGATGTCGGGATGCTGCAAGAAGCATTTAGTAACTTGAAAACAGAAAACAAGAACTTGAAGGCAGAATCTAAAAATGTGGTCAAATTTGTAAAAAAAAGTTCTTTGTTATGAGTAGGAGAGGCTATAAATAAAGAATCCAACCCTTGCTTTTCGAGGTTGTACAAGCAACAATAGACAAATTATTACAGTTATTATGTTGCTTTGTATTATCTTCAATTACAGAAGATATGCCCTACAACATAAAAAATACTGTCATGAGTCATAATCACTCTGCATTTGTATATATAACATAATTCTATGATATAAATAGTAAGTCCTTCCTTCTATCTATAGAAATAGTATTTCTCTCTGAATAATAGAGAAGAAGTCACCTCTAATATTACTATCAAGATCGATAATAAGAGAGGATGGTTACGTATTACTAAAGTAACTCATCCAGAGATTGGGATGCTTAACTTGAAAAGATATTACTCAACGGTCGGCTAGAACATCAACGGCTTGAAAGTCACAAAGAAACAGAACATGTGAACCATTGCCCTATGTCAGTGAGAACTCGTTCCTTAAATCGATGGTATGTTGAACATCTTTTGATCTTGCATCATCAGACTTCTAAATTTTTGTCCTTTCAGAAATCCATGCATAGAGGTTCTAGAGTTTCCATTACCCACAGAGAAAGTGTCCCCACTTGAACCTTTTCAGTAAAATTTACCACAGAAAGAGGATATCCCTTAGAGATGAGACTTGTACAAGACAAATTCTAGTTAGATGAAAATTATGTTGTATTCCTTGCAGTCAAATTTGATCCATTGGAGAATGATTCTCACGCATACACTGTTCCAATCTGGCACCTGGTTGAGTGGCCAAATCTAATGAATCTTATCCTAGAGCCCTTGAGCTCAATGACTATGTTGACAAAAGAGAGAGAGCACAACCAGAGTCAGGGACTCTTGAAATATTCTATGTAGCCGTTGCTACTTATAGGCCAACATTCATTCTTGCTCCTGGTGGAAATGAAGAGGTTAAGGCCTCAGTAATATGGTTTGTTGGTTTCTATGTATAATGTTGAATGCCTTGACTGAGAACATTGGCAGGGGAAGCCTTGGAGCTCCACAAGAGCTGTAGTTGCTTGTTAGCACTTTGATGGGACAGAGCATTTGCAAAATATGGGTGATTAATACCTGCTGTTTGTGGATGGCCATCAAACATTAATAGAACCTGTTATAAAAAAACCTTGAGCTGATAGGCTGCTGATTAGGAAGGCCTTGTGTAACTCTTTCAAACCTACTTTAGGCTGAGGCTTAGCCTCCTCAACCTGAGAGGGCTCTCTCAAAAGGATTAATTATTTTTTCAATTGTGAGTAAGATGGCTAACTCTTGTAAACTAATGCAGAATTGTAAGTGGTGGAAACACAAATAAAAGGCATCGATTGGGCTTATGGAGTCATAATCGTTTTAGTATAACAATGATATCAACCTTACATAGAAGTCAGGGCATTAGGAATTCAACCATTCAGAACACACCAAAAAACATATAGGACAACACAGTCTATAAATATGTGAAGGAAATTAGAGCACAATCAGTGATTTCCAAGTAATCACAAATCTATACCACTGCAAACACTGAGTAGAGGATAATACACAACATTCTGAACAGTAAAATCTTTTTGATTCCTGAGAAGTAAAGTCAAGTCTTGTATTACTAAAACAGAGTCATATACATAAAGCCAAATATCAGAGCTTTTCTCAATAAATTTCCATCCCTGAGTACATTGCTCTTTCTCCTATTTATAGAATTCTTTACATAGCTGAGATTCCTCCTCCAGCATGAGGGGAACTCGAATTCTGCTTATTATGACACCTATTCAAACTTTAAATAACTATTAAATGCAACAAACTGCTAACTAGAAGCTTTAGAAACCTAAGAGAATTAGGAGTCTAACTCCATCATCATGTTGGTAATAACATTAATTACAATCAACTCTCGTTCTCTGATAAGTGGTCTCCTTCAATTTAGCTGTGGTGGATGTTTGAAGCTCCATACTGGTCCTCAATGTTTTATCCCTTTACTGCTGCTGAGAAGTGGGAAACTTCCCCTGTTTTTATGCTTTTGGTTTCTTCAAAGATATTCGGAATTAATTAACCATGCTGATCCTCTTTGATTACCCAACAATCTATTAGAGTGCCACGTTCCTCATGTGCTGTCAACCTTTCCATGTGTGAAGACAAAAACCTCCTCCAAGTTGTCTGACATATCATGGGCTGTAGTAAATGTGATCACTTTATAACAAAAGGTTTAGAGTTGGGTTCGAATATATGTTTCCTCCACCTGTCTTGCCCTTGTTGAAAGTTGATACCTTTAAATGATCCTTTGAGGATATTCCTTTTTCAAAAAATTTCCCTCGGTCCCTCAAAATTGGTTGACTGATTTTAAATTTTGTAGCTTCAGCAGTTTCGTAGCGCGCTACGAAACTGCTGTGTAATTCCAAAAACACAGTTTCAAACCAAAATTTTGCTATTTTGAGCCTCTTGATATGTAAACATTCTTTCTAACTGTCCCAAAGCTTTTCAAAACCGAGTGGAGATGTATCATTCTTCAAGAATGAATGCAACAAAGAAAATCATCAAAATTTGAGACATTACCTTACTTGATGTGTGACTTCCTTAAGGAAATTTTTTTTCTACTAGCTTAGCTGCATCTTTAAATCCTAAATTTGCCTCTTCATGACTCTGGTCCTAGCTCTTAGTTGCCTATTGATCATTCTGATGAATTTTGCTTCCTTAATTGCAGGGACTGTCCAGGTATAGAATTGGGCATTACAGTGAACCACCTCGGGTATTGAAGATGTTTTGTCTTCCCACAAGGCCTTCATTCCGTTAAAATTAGCTTGTTGGATGGCAAGTTTCCTTGAAGCTTTCTTCAATTTAGCAATTTCCAGGTTTGCTAATTTCAACTTCCTCTTTAACTCTTCCACACTATGTTCATCTTGAGGGATAACTGTCTTACTTTTACCTTTCTGATGCAGCTGAGATGATATGTTTGGTAATGTTACAAGTGCTTCATGAGACTGTGTTATTCCCTCTATTTCACTTGCCTCTAGCAATGTCTCTTGAATCCGTTTTGAATGCCTGGTCACAGGTCTTCTTGGTTTCAAGACAAACTTAGCAACCGGATCATCAAACTTGAGCTTCTTCGAGGCTTTAATTCTTTTAGTCTTATCCTTTCCTGCTTTTATCAGATCTGCCTGGACCAATGGTGATTCTTCAATATCAATTTCCTGCAATAGGTCGTTAAGACTTCCCTTTGAAACTGGGTCGTCTTCAGTCATCACTGCTTTGCCTTTTTCCTTAGCTAATTGGCCTCTTGTCATTCTTCTCTGGACTACTTCACCTGTGGATGATTCATGTGCACCCTCTCTGATTTGAGTTTTCTCTTTCTGATATTGTTGGGGTGTATCTTGGATTATCAGTGGCTTGGTGGGTTCCCTTACCTGTTTCCTAGCCTTCACCTTTACAAACCTCCTGGATCTCGTTTCTGCCTGATGATTAGTTGTTGCTGGAAAACATTTTGCAGTTTGAGGACTGAGACCAGTCTCGTTCTTGAAACCAGACATGAAGATGAACGTGGGCCAATCTCTACCTACCCTGTGGAGTTCATGCAAAACAATCAACTTAACCAAACCATGGTGGAACAATGAAGTCTCACAGGCTTCTTTCCTTAGCTGCACCTTGTTACACATTTTTCTTAGGCTACGAAATAAGTAGAAAGGTAAATCAATAGATGTATTTCCTGTGAAATGCAACATAAGTTTAAAATGATATGAATACACCTTATTATATATCCCTTCACAGGTAAGGTACCTCTGTATGCAAGTAAGCAAATTGGCATACGAATCCTTGACATAATTTCTAGGAACAGACTTGTTTAAATCTGAGTTAATGAACTCCTGCTTCAGAAATTCTTTGCATGGGGTCATATCAAATTTGAAATTCTTAAACCAACTTTTTTTGCCCCCTTGGAATCTCTGTAACTGTGGATATTACTTCTAGTGAGACCTGTAGTTCAAGCATACCAACCTTTGAGTTCATTCCTGTGAAATTCAAGGCAAATTCCTTGGTGACTTGTGCATGACCTCGCTGGAGTTTCTTGAAAAAATTCCAACATCCAGCTTGCTTGAATGCATGCTCAACTTCTTCGTTCTTCAAGGTTATGTTTAAACCTTCAGGTTCGCTCCTCAGACACCTGCCTGACCTGTGATCCTTTCTTTCTGCAGACCCTGCCATGAAACTCCAGCGGAATGATATTTTTGATGAGTCATAAAAAATACTGTCATGAGTCATAAAAAATACTGTCATGAGTCATAATGTTGCATTTCATGGGATGTTATACTTTCTTCTTGGTGTTGAAAAGTATTGTTACGAAGAGCCTCTAAAATTTCTTCATCCATAAATTCATCATCATCATAACAATCCTCCAAGTACTGAATAAGACTTAAAGAATGTCTACAGCAATCTTTGAGCAACAATAAGGAAGGATGACATTCTTTATACATCTCATAGAATTCATCATGAAAATTAGCAAGTGAATATATTGAACAATTTTCCAAACTTTTATACCAAGACCATGCTTTTCCTTCTAAATTGGTCATAAACATCCTCATGAGACAATCCTCAAGAAACTGAACCTTAAGATTGTGTACATGCATATGAAACCTAACCAAATGAAGAGCAACATTGTATTTCTTTTCATCTTTGAATATCAGAAGATCCTCTAACCAATCAACCTTTGGCATAGGATTTGGAAAACTAGGGATATGAGACCAATTCATAAGAGCATACCTGGCATTCATTCTTGTAGTGGAACTCATCTTGAAATTTCATTAAGCTATTGATCTTCTAGCAGTGGAGTCACCTTTCAATTTCTTATTCGATGTGTGGAGTCGCCAAGGTAGTTTGCAGCCTCAAAAACGTTCTGAGCTCCTGCTACCTTCAGAAGTTCAGCTTCTTGATTTCGGGAATGAATAATCTTCAAACTCCCGGCATACGCACCAAAATGTTATCTCAAAATCTGGTCCTGGAAGGCTGCAGACCAGGCAAACCTCAAGTAACTATTTCAAACCTACTTTAGGCTGAGGCTTAGCCTCCCCAACCAGAGAGGGCTCTCTCAAAGGATTAATGTTTTTTATTATGATTAAGATGGCTAACTCTTGTGGAACGAATGTAAAAATATGAATGGTGGAACAAAATTAGAAACTATCCATTGGGCTTATGGAGTCAACATCAGTTCAGTATAACAATGGTATCAACCTTACATAGAAGTCAGGGCATTCAACATTCAACACATTCAGAACATACCAAAAACATATAGGACCACACAGCCTATGAATGTATATAGGAAGTTAGAGAACTATGAGTGAATTCTAAGTGATTACACATTCATACCACTGCAAATATTGGGAAAAGAAAAACACAACACATTTTGAACATCGGATCCCTCCTGAGTCCTGAGAAGCAAAGCCAATCTTGTATTACTAAAACAAAGTTTTTACATAAAGCCAAATATCAAATCTTTTTTCAATAAATTTCCAAACCTTAATACATTAGTGCTTCTCCCATATATAGAGTTCATGTAGATTCCTTCCTCCAGCATGAGGGGAATTCGAATTCCTCCTAATTTGACACCTATTGACACTTAAAACTAACTATTTAATACAAGGGATAGCTAACTAGGAACCCTAGAGACCTAATACAACTAGGAGTGTAACTCCTTATTATGATTACAACAACCTTATCTCAACATTTAATGCATTCTTTGACACCTAAAAATCCATGAGTTCGAATTTGATGGTGCTCATAACCTTCCAGCTGGCCCTTTATGACTCATCCTTTTGCTGTTCCTAGAAACTAGGAGACTGTCCCTTGCTCTGTTTTGGCTGAAACATAGGTCTTGGGAAAGAGCTCATAACTTATCATAAAAACTGTATTTGGAAAAACTGAAGGAGGATTTTGTGAAAAAATCCATGCTGAACAAAAACCTCTCTTGGTTTTTGGAAACATCTTTCCTACCGCCCAAAATGAGTCTTTGAAAAACAGGTGTAAAAGTATGCTTGTGAAAAACTACACTTACAGCAGTTTCGTAGCGCAAGTTTGATCATTCATTTCCCTAAAATCATAATGGATTTGAAGAAAGTGGAAGAGGGTTTTTTACTTCCGAATCTTAGGAATGAAAATCTCTTTCACTTTTCAGAGATGATTTTTTAACTACTTGGTAATCCCCTTGGAATTCGACTGCTCGTTTCATAACATAAAACTTTGGAGTTCATGAAAGTCTTTCCTTTCCTTATTTTTCCTTTGCTTGATGTTTATACCTTGTAAGTAATCCCTTTCAGCTGCCCATCCTCAAAAATATATCCTTTTGTCTTACAAAAATGGTCCATCAAATCACAATATGCAGCTACAGCAGTTTTGTAGCGCGCTACGAAACTGTTGTGCATTAGGCATCACTTACAGCAGTTTCGTAGCGCGCTACGAAACTGCTGTGTAATTTCAAAACACAACTTTAAGACCAAAATTTAACCTTTTTGAGTCTTTATTTTTCTTGAAATGGCTTTCTCCACATGTCATGAAGCTTGTTCAAAACTGAATATAATAAACACCATTCTTCAAGGAAAACTTTCAAAATGTAATCAATATCAAAATTTAGGATTACCTTACATGCCTTGCTTGAGCCTTCAAAGAACTCTGATGTATGCTGACCCTGAGTTTGACAAGTGCTTCTTATGCATGAAAGGAGCATGAGAATAACCAAGACCAGTTCTCCCTTACCTTACCCTTTTCCTTTGAAATCTTTTCAGTGATAACAGGTTCAAGCAACATGCATTACAAGTTTTAAATATTAGTCTAAAACATATACAATACATGTGTGAAAATGTGCTTGTCTATTAGCATGCTTTTGAATTAAGTGAAAGTTCCAAGACACATCATTATAGCATACATCACTAACCCTATGTGAGGGGAGTTGGAGCCATTACTTACTCCTCAAAGAAAATATAACAAATTATCTTGGCTATGTGGGAGGAGCTAAGGTGAAAATTCCTTTGCATGTACAAATGAAGGGGTATTTATAGCCAAGGGTGAAACTAACCCTTGTGGTTGTTTGACTACCCTCATGACTATTTGACTTCCATGAATTTTCAACTTTGCATGACTTTTTTCTCAACAAGTGGTTATCTTGGACTTCCACGTTACATTACATTGATAGATAGTATGGATGATAGTAGGGATGTGGATGACATGATTCGACATGACAATGCTGCTATATTCATGCTGCCGTTGGTGTGTATGTCGAGCTGCAGTGCTGCTGGGTGATGGATGTCATCATGGTGTGTCACAACTTCACCTCCACATGGCAAAGTGCACAGAGTCTTTGATGGTCATTGGTTCTCTTGATGTTGCTTTTGCACATTTCTCCTTGCTTCTATGTTGGAAGGCTTGACAGGTTCATCCATTTATGAAAGGTGCATGTTCATTGGTTTGTCTATTTGTGAGCACATCTTGCATGTTTGCTCATTCGTCCTTCTGTGAACACATCTTAGCATGATCATCCATTTGCGAGGACATCCATTTGCATGCATTGTTTGTTCATCCATCAGTGATGGTTTGGCTACTATAGGAGAGTCCGATCATCAGAACTTCAGCAAAATGACTAAGTGTGTGAACGAGTGAAAGATGCACATGTGATCCTCCAAACACACACTTGCATGACTCGACAACGAGACGACTCAAACCATCTAGACACACATGTTCAATATGACTGACCAACGATGTAAGTGACAAGCACGACATTTGTGATTGATCGTTGGTCGACCATGATGATGCTTGCACGATAGTGAATGTGACTCCGTGTGTGAGTGCGACAGATGTTTTCACAACGAACACAACAAGTACATACAAAGCGAAGACTTTGAACATAACCAGAAACTAGTCACAAGCATGAATTTTACATCAACATGCAATACTTGGTGAAATGAACAAGCAAGGTGAATGCAAAGACTCACCCGAGCTCACGAAGTGATCCCAAGTATGTGAGTCATCAAGTGGAACTGTCAAGGGAGGCTCCAAAATGGGGTGCATGCCAAAATTTTGGAGGGTGGTTGTAGCCGCTACAACACTTGTATAACATATTTCACACATGAAATAGTAAAAGTTTATTTTGTGCTTGCAGCTGTAACAACTAGTGATTATATATAGAACTAAAAAATTGTGCAATTAACTAGCATTGAGAGTGTTACTGATTGAGAAAGTGTTTTCAAGTACAAAACAAACATGGCTAGCAAAGGAAGCAAAGAATTTATTTACACTGAAATGATTAACTTACTTGCTCATATCGATGAGAAATTTTATTAGTTGAATACATATGAGAATTATGAGAATCTATCGACAAAAAAGAAGAACACCAACAAGATTTGGCTAGTGCATTGGTAAATGTTGCATGTGTCCCAGAGGTTTTTGATTTCAAGGAAATTTTTCATATTTGTGCAAACATTTTTTATTTAAGAACAAGAATAATTGTACTAGAAGCAAAAAGGATTCCTCTGAATCTAAAGGCATTTATATAGATATTGAAGCTACCGGAACCTAATATGTTCTTAAATTATCATAAGAAAATAGTTTCGCAATGCCAATGCCAAGTGAGGTTAACATTGTTGGAGATTTGATTTCTCCAAGTTGCCAGGTTCCTTGTAATTTTTCTATCCTAGATATTTCTTTGTTTAAGCAACCATTTAGGGATTTTTGTTGGCTCTGTGCATGCATGAGGGGTCGAGAAACTGCAATAAATGCTTCAAAATTCATATTCTATATAAATATTATATATTTAGTTGGGCTGATATCATTTCTAATGAAATAGATTTTTAGTTAGTCAATTTATCCAGGACCAATAGGTTCTTCATGATGGTGTATTCAATAACAACCTTGGTTTCCAGCCATGTTTTTAACGGCTCGTTGAATAATCATAAATTGAATGTGAATCAAGAAATAATGCAGTTCTTGTATCCTATACTATGTAAGAATAATTCTTCTTTAAAATTTTGTCTAATTCAAGATGTCTTTGTAACGAAAGTCAATTGCATGGTAACTAGACAAGAGCCTCATCGAATATCTACATAAGCGCAATTTTTCCTATGGGACAAAAGTATGCATGAAAAAAGAGAAAGTAATACCTTAATTCAAATTTATGGAATTCAAGGCAATCTGTTGTTATTGTCAAAATTTTTTATAGATGTGTAATTTGTTGCTGAAGTCTATAGACAATATTGCGATTGACATATTATATTTGAAAGCAAAAAGAGAAGACAATTCATTTCTTTGTCATTTACTATTGGAGAAATTAGAGTGAAGAATGCAACTCATGTTGCAGAGCTCGCAGAGACTTTGCATCCTTTTAACTTAAGTAAAGTTGAAGCCATTAGAGACTTTGATAAAGAGGGTCTATTTGTTGCACACTTGGAAACTATTGGGTATGGGAACTTGTTTCCACATGTTAGAGATCAAAGTGGAGAAAGTCAAAATGCATTGAAAACAAATCAAAGGCTAGTCATAGATCCTCAAGAAATTACTGAAGAATCAAATATCAGTACTTATGTAGAGAAATTTGTACCTTGCACAAATGATATTGATTCAAGTTCATCCTTGAGTGAAAAAAAGAGAAAAGATACTGCAAATAAAAACTGCTTCACAGTAAGGTATTAGGTAGCAGAAATGAAAAATAGCCTTATCAGAGATTCACCTTAGAAAGAATGTATACGGGTGAATCAACTAAATCTAGAAGTCCTATGAAAATAAGAAGTGTTGAAGGAGATAAATATGTATAAGTTGAGAATGTTGTGCCACCTGATTGGGTTAGTGCTTATTTTCCAGAAGATCAGAAACTAATGCAACAAATTGTTAAATAATTTATTACTTATGATGACCATTTTCTCATATTGCAAAATGAAAAGTATGAAAGGGTGTAACATCCTCCTTCCACACATAGCTAAGATAACCAGTCCGATGAGGTAAAGATGTGATGAAGAGTTACTATGATATGACTCAACCTCCTAGATCACCTTAAGGAAGTGGAGTTGACACAAAAAAAAACAGGGGCTAACTAACCACTCTAGGTGCCCAATCCATGAGTTAACTTGCTTTTTATGTGAATTAGACCCCATTTTGCTCCCATGAAAATCCCTTCATGCAACTGTAACCCTTCAATCGCTCCCACAACAGGGTCTCCATGCGACCGCAAAATTTTTCAGGTAGTTTTGCTCCAACAACCACGAGATTTAAGCCACTTTTTAGGGCCAGGACCTAGACCTTTGCCCATAACTTGATGGAACACTTAGAAGTGATAAATAACAAGAAGACAATGCCTCTACTGTGAAACTTGAACAAGGACCTGACCTGAATCATCTTAACCATGACAGAAATTTCATCAAACACATAATGAACATGTAATTTACATGCCATAAATACACATTTGAACACAGGGATTTCATAATTATATGAGAATCACCAAGAAGGTTTTATGCCATCTCACAGTAGCTACATTATCATCTATTAGATCCTTCATTTATTAGAATTTCATCTTCTAACCCAAAAATTTCATCTTAAAACCATGCTTGTAACCAACATATAACCAAATAAACAACATTAATACAACCACCACCATAGCACATTTACAGATAGAACAAAAGAGGAAATGAGCTCTTATTAACATACGCAAATCCAATTAAGTCAAAGACTTCCATGTACCATCTAACCATATATTGGGCTGAACCAAAGCTTTCTTTCAGCCAATCACCCTTGTGCCATATTCAAAGCATGAATGTGGACTCATATCAAAACAACTAGGGTTTCCTCAGGGTTTAACACAATCCCTCCATATACGGTCAAGGAAAATTCCTAGGCCTAAACCCTCATCTATACAACTAGGCTTTACCACAATCCTTCCATTATCAGTCAAAGATTCGTAGGCCAAATAATGAACATACTCTACCAATATTTACCACAATCCCACTATATACCAGTCCAGGGATCACTAGGACTATACAAGCATGGATGTCATTGGATTTATCCACCTAAATCATGAGGAATTTTTCTGTATCCACCCTCAGGATTTATCGTATATCCCGCCATTTACCATTCAAGGATTCCTAGACCCAACAAGGGCATAAAAAACCAGGTTTTACTGTAATCCCACCTTTACCGGTTTAGGGATTCCTAGGTCTTGTGATTTTCCTAAGACCACCTCACTTTGTTTTGAAACCATTCGACAATTTAGCTCAACTAAATGGAATAAACCCATCACACCATGACTATCCAGAAATGGAAAGCAAGGATAAAACCACTATCACACCTAGAAAAACCCATGCCCATGACACCAAGAGAACCAAATACACACATGAATATACCATGCATGCCAAAAATAGAAAGGAAATCATACATGCAACTTGATACCTACAAGTAATCCTTCTGTAGTCACTTGATCCAACCCTTCCTTTCTTGATCTTTGCTTCCCTTTGCTTTCCTTTCCTTCCATTTTCTTCCTTCCTCCAACACTAGAGTGCTCCAAGAATAATCTTAAGTTTGCAAGTGTATGAGAGAATAAAGATACTAGTAGAGAGAGCTCCAAGATAAAACTAAAAAAAGGTTGTGAACTGATCCTAAGAAGACTTTTTATCATTGAGACTTATATTTTATTCAATTTCCATTATTTTCCTTCATTTTCCTCCTCAGGTGCAACCTGTGACCTTTCACAATACTTTTCTCATAATTTCTCTTATTTTCATAAATAAAATGTTAATTAATGCCTCTTTCCTTTCCAAAGAATTTGTCATTGCCTTTGCCAATTTCCTCTTAGCCATAATAAATCAAATGAATAATCTCTAGGATGTTTGTCCCAAGATTCAGCTTTGAATACGTGTCCCATGACCTTGGTCTTATTTTTCCTTTATTAACTTTATTACATGGATTTTTAACTCGGGGGCTATTACAGATCCATCCCTTTAGGGGAACACCTTCCTTGATGTATAATGACACCTACAACCAACAAGACTATTGAAAATAAAAACATATTGCCTATGGATATTTATAGCTTAGCTCGATGCAATATTTACAATGATCAACTTACTGGAAATAAAAACCAACATGACACCCATACCACATATTGGAGCTTTATAACACAACTCATTCTGATATTTACATACATATACATAAAAACATATACCAAATTTTCTTTGCCTCAACTGGAAAACACTGAAGGATAAATAGCCCGCATCTGATCAACAATATCCCATGTAGCTTCATCAGGCCCAAAATTCTTCCATTGCACTTTAACCTGCTCGATTGCTTGATTCTGAATCATGAGCATCTTTCTCTACAAAATGCACTGAGGTTCCGGTTGAAATTCTCCTTTTGTCTCCACTTGCAATATAGACTAATAAATCAAATGATCAAATAGTTGCAATCTTTACTTTATTTCCAATTCTGCAAGTGGTTCCATTCAACAAATAGTTGCAAATATTTGGTTTCTTTCCATTCTAGAAGTAATTCTGAAAAAAACCTTGAAAAAAGAAAAAAGAAAAAACAAATTCGTTTCATGCCTCATAGCAGTAGAGACAACTTAGGATTTTTTTTTGCGAGATACCCCCACCACATCTAATAGCCAAACTTCCCTCTACTTTGGTGTCTGTGAGCTAGACGACCCATTAGGCAAACAACCAAAGATCTTTGAAGATCTTATTGGGGAAGAAGAAGAAGAGACCATTCCACTAACCTACACCATGGCTGAAAATAGAAATGGAATTGGAAAGAGAGAAGGAGTTGACATTAGGGGAATTTTGAGGTCTAAAATGGGCCTCCTAAGGAATTATAAAATAATAGTGGAAATAATAAAGTAAGATTACACTACATTATCAAATTTTAGAGGGAAAAAAGAAAAAACTATTTTTTCAACTTGTATTTTCAACTTATCTCCCTATGGGTTTACTCAAATTTTGAGAGGCAACACTTGTTGGATGCAGAATTTGATTCCTCATCCAATAAGTACCCATCTTGCATACTTTTGATGGACCCTACTACACGAAAAATGAGAAATGCATGAAAAAAGTGATTACAATCACGTTTTTTCAAGCATTTCTCATTTTTCATGTAGAGGGATCCATCAAAAGTATGGGACATGGTTACTCCTTGGATGATGAATTGAATTTTTCATCCAACAAGTAATCCTGCTTGAAATTTGAGTAAAACCTTAGGGAGATAAATTGAAAATACGATTTGAAAAAGTAGTTTTTATTATTTTATTATTTTTTAATATATTTACTTTTTTACTCCAAAAATGGTGAATCATCCCCCATGGTTGACATCATCATCTTGAATCTTATTGGTTCTTATAAATTTTATTTTGGTTGTACATATTTCTTAGGAGGCCCATTTTAGACCTCAAAATTTCCCTAATGAAATAGAGCTAAACGTGCTTTTCCCATCAGAGAAACTAATGGAGATGCTAGGATGAAAAACATAAGCCCTTCTGCCCTTCCTCACTTCCATGGCTTAACCTCGGAGGACTCGCATACCTTTTTTTGAGTTTGATGTCATATGTAGAACTTATGATTATACCTCTGATGATCAGAAGTTGAAATTGTTTCCATCCACCCTCAAAGATTCAACCTTGTGTTGGTTCATGGGCTTACATGGGGACATCATCGCCACTTGGGCTCAAATGCAGCAAGCATTCAACAATAAGTACAAGGATTATTGCAGGTCCAAAGATACCAAACATGAAATTTTTGGAATGACCTTGGGACATGATGAGTCTTTGGAAGATTATGAGGAAAGGTTCCAACTCAGCTACAAAAGGGCCAGATGCACCCTCGATCCTAAATCACTTAAGATAGTCCTTCTTAGAGGGATCAAGGAAGATCTCGTAGAAACCCTAAACATGTTGTCAAGAGGGGACATCTATTAGTTACCCTATGATGATATCAAGACAGTTTTCAAAAATCATTCTAGGGCAGCCAAAAAGAAGGGTAGGGCTAGCCAAGCTTTGGCCAGTTGGAATACTTCAACAGTGAAATGTTGCATACCCTTGCTCTGCAAATGGACACCATGAAGATCAAGAGGAAGCGGGAGGAAGCAGAAAGAGCCTTAGTTGTCTTTTGCCCTAAATGCACCAAAAGGCACCCTAGAAATGAATGTCCATTGAATCTTATACATATATGCTCGGTCTATGAGGAGAATCACTCCACAGACAAGTGCGCTTCTCTGCCTGGATTAAAATGTGTGTATCAAGTAAATGAAAGGGTGACTGAACAACTATGTTATATCAACCAAAGGAGGCCTCAAGGACCTCAACGATACCAACAAGGCATGCAAGGGACATCCTATTCATATTACAACCCTAACTAGAATGCATCCATTCCCCCTTGGTGCCCTCTTTCTCATCCTTCATGGTCCACACATCCTACCTAGTCTTTTGCACCTCAATACCATTCCCAACTTGCCAATCAATCATTTCAGCCATATACTCCTCCATAACCTCAATGGAATGCACCATCCCAAGGGTGGAGGCCCCCATACAAGAAATCTCCAGCCTCACTGCCTCCACCTCCATCTCAACCACAACTTCTTCACCCTGCTCCACCTAAGCAACCTAAAATGCCTCCTCATCCAAATCCAAACCCGAACAATAGATAGGCATAGCAATATACAGTGGGGAAACATCTTACCCTGCCTATGCTATGGAAATTCAAGAAATCAACCTTAGGTCTGGAAGAGTGCTTCCATATAATCAACCTCCATCTCCACCTGAGGAGCTTGAAGAGGAGAAGGAGCAGAGTGTTCCTCAAGCCAATCCACCTCCTTTTCCTGAAAGATTAATCCATCCTATCTAGCACACCCTAGAAGAGACTGAACTTTTGGGTGAATTGAAAAACTTGTGTTAAAATCCCACTCCTACAAGCTATCAAGTATGTTGCCATCTACAAGTTAATCAAGGATAAATGCTTCAAACATCTTGGGAGGTGAAAGAAAGAAACCCCTACCACTATTGCAATTAGACAATTGTCTGACTTAATGTTGGGGCGAGTGATTTTCCTGAAGTATCTAGATCCCAAAAGTCCTGTGGTAAATGTGCACATCGATGGTATCATTGTCCCCCATACCTTGATCGATATTAGGGTTTCCATCAATGTGATGACTACGGAGACTATGCTTAAACTGAATCTCCAAGGATCATTAAAGAAGACCACAATAGTCTTGCAGCTTGCAGACAAGTCCACAGTAGCTTCTGAGGGAGTTGTTGAGGATGTGATGGTCTCCATTGATTCCTAGGAATACCCTGTTGACTTCTTAGTTCTCCAACCTAATACCAAGTTCAATGGTTATCTTCTCATCCTTAGAAGGCCATGGTTAGCCAATACTGATGCTTACATAAGTTGGAGGGTTGGGAATATGACCATTCAAAATGGGCATTTGTCCAAACAATTGTTCTTGTACCCTCCTACTTGACCATCTCTAGAGCATGAATTACCTTTATGGTTAGAATAAGAGGAGGAATATGAAGTCTACTCTTCCCCAATTCGTACCCTAGATGCTACTATAGGAGGGGGAAAGACCTGATTGAGATAATCCTCCAGAATCAGCCCCCCAATGCCATGCCTCTTGAGGATTCAGTAAAGAAAGCTAAAGATAACCCTTGGACTGATTTGTGCCTAGCTCACTCAAGTCCTACCCATGTCAAGATGATAGAACTCGGCCCAGAAAGAACATTGAAAGTCAATTCCTCTCTCTCTCTCTCTCTACAAATCAGGAAGAGGAGTTATGTGACATGCTAATAAAGCATCTGGATACCTTTGCCTGGAGTTATAAGGAAATGAAGGGAGTATACCCTTTAGTGTGTAATCACAACATTTACATCAAGGAAGGCTAAAAGCCAGTGCGCCAACCTCAGAAGAGAATGAACCCAACCCTTAAGGATATAGTCAAAGAACAATCACAAAAGTTGTTGGATGCAGGGTTCATTTACCCCATCTCAGATGGTGAGTGGGTGTCTCCTCTGGTTTCGGTTCTAAAGAAAAATGGGAAGTGGAGGATCTGTGTGGACTACAAAGAGCTAAACAAAGCCACAAAAAAGGATCGTTTCCCTATACCTTTCACTGAGCAAGTATTAGATAGTTTGGTTGGAAAGAAGTTCTTCTCCTTCCTAGATGGATTCAGTGGTTACAATCAGATCCATATAAGTCGAGAGGACCAAGATAAAACCACCTTCACCTATCCTTGGGGTAACTTTTATTATAGGGTCCTTCCTTTTGTATTATTCAATTCCCCTACCACTTTTCAGAGGGAAATCCTAAGCATATTTGCAGAGCTAGTCCATGACTCTGTGGAAATTTATATGAATGATTTCACCACCTATGGGTGTGATTTCCTAGAGGCTCTCTTTAACTTGGGAAAAGTATTAAACAAATGCATTGAAATGAACTTATCCCTTAGCCCTGAGAAGTGTGAGTTCTTGATGATTGCAGGGATTGTTCTAGGTCACTCAATATCCTAGGAAGGGATGCAAGTGGGCCCAAATAAAATTGATATCAAAAACAACACCAGTGCACCCCAAGGTGAAACACTGGGCCTGATGTATCCCTTGTCAAGCATTTCCTTCAACTGCAATTTCAATTCTACTAACTTTGGAGTGCTCATCATGTAAGGTGTCTTTGATTTTAGTGCCTCCCCTAGAACCAACTTAATAGAAATTTCCACTTCCTTGTGAGGCGACAACTCTGAAATATTTGTTGGGAACACATCCTGAAACTGTTGTAGAAATGGGTATCTATTTAAGACTTCTACATATTCAACATCCTTACCTTTGTCACTAGAAATATGTATTGAAAATAACACACACCATTTCCTACGACTGCACTTTTCCTGCATAACTGTCACCATTCTAACTGATGTTTCCTTTTTTAACCCTACAAGATTCTCTGTTCTCCAATGTCATCCAAGCATTCAATAACTTTTTCATAACAATCCACCTTAGTCCTATGAAGGTACAACCAATCCGTACCTAGAAGCATACTGTATGATCCCAATGGAAGTACATTCATATGCGTTGATGTAGGCGTACCATTCAACTCAAATGCATAAGCTCTTACTCAATGATGTACTCTTTTCTTAGTACCTGTAGCCAACTGCATTAAACATGACTCTGCATGTACTTCTTTATTCAAACCACAATTATTCACTGGGTGAGGATTAAAATAACTACAATTAGATCTAAGGTCAATTAAAATAAAAACAACTTGATCACAAAGCTCACCATCCATATTGATAATATATGCCTGGTGATCCTCCTGCCTATTATCCAACGCTACATAAATCTATCGAATAATCTGCCAAACATCTCGAACTGTCTGCACCTTTTGGGCAATATAGATATGAGAACTACTACCCTAATTTTGCGAACGATATTTCTTAACATGATCCTCACCACATGTCCAAACATGTAATAGTCTCCTACCATCACCTCTATTTTGTTGTTATCCAGGCTGAGGTCCATTAAAATTTTTGTAAGGTACACCATTCTTTTTCTCACCTGCATCCTGGGGTCTTGTTCTTTTCGACTGACATTTACCTTTATTCTTGTCTTTCCCTTTCCAACCTTGTTGAGATTATGTCTTATGCCTTGATTGCTAATAATAGTGTTTCAACTTCCCAATCACTTCTTCAAGTGACCGAGACTCATCATAATCAATGCGAGCTTTAAATTCTAATGGTAATCCACTAACAAATCTCTAAACTTTGGCTTTCTCATCCTTAAGATATGGTACATAGCTCAACAATTATAGGAACTTGGTCGTATACTCCTCGTTCACCATTGATCCCATCTTTGGCTCATAGAATTCCTTAGCTTTACTGTCATAGTACCTTTTTGAAAAGCATGTCTTCCTAAAAAGTACTTCTTCCTTATAAGTCTCTTGAATTCATGCCAACTCAAATCCTTTGTCCTAATGTTTGTAACTTGCTTCACATCTTCCCACTAGATGTTTGCTTTCCCTTTGAGGTTGAAGATAGCTATCATAGCCTTCATATTCTCTGTGTAACCATGTAGCTCAAATAACTTCTTCATCCCGAGTAACCATGACTCTACATCTTCTAGCTTCTTCAAATCTCCATCAAAGGTAGGTGACTTGGATTTCTTGAACTGATCTAGAATATATCCCCTATCACTCCTCATGTAAGGATGATAATGATGATGACCATGGTACCTGTCAGAACCAAAACTAGAATAGAACCTGTGTCCATCACCTCTTCTATCCGGCGTATCCAAGAACCTGTCATATCTGATAGTTTTGTCCCTATCTGACCTATGCCCACCATGAGACCTGTTTCCATATGCCCCATTAGTCAAGTCCTTTTGTCCATGATTGATCCTAAGCAGTCCCTATCTCTATAAATCTGATAAAATATGAAGGATAACCGCATTAACCTCTGCTTATTTCTCCTTATTTCTGCCTTCAAACTTCTCAATGTGCTTGTTGGGTAATTTAATTGTTCTTTAAATTACTTTACATTACATTATCAATCGGGAATGTAAACTTGTGATGTATATGACACAATATATGCTAGGAGTTTAGTTTTCAATTCTAAAAAACTAAATTGCAATGAAAAAAATGTATACTCTATAAAAACAAATTAAATGACATGAAATGAAATATTAATCTAGAAAAGCATTGAAGAATTAATCTAGGAAAGCATTGAAAAATTAATCTAGGAAAGCAAGTGAACTTAATCTATGAAAGAACGAAAATATCTAACCTATAAAAGTGAGTAAATTTAATCTATGAAAGCTTGTAAATATAATCTAGAATTGAAATCTATTTCTATGAAAGGAAAAAACTCTAATTAGAAGTGACAATGTTTTAGATTTTTTTTCCTCAAGCGCTTGATTGCAATATGGAAAAGAATGAAGTGACATTTATGAAATTGAAAATAAAGCATCTAAAACAAATAAATAAATCAAATCCCAAGTGATCATTGAAATTTAAATTATTTCTTAATTAAAAAGATTAGAGAATTATTAAAGAATTGTGATGACTTAAAAAACTAGAATGATTTAGGTTCAAAATGAGTGATCTCTTTCTTAATTTGATGGACAGATCAAATTATTTTTTCTATTGATATATTTGTTGGCTGCAACACGAAATCTGAAATTTCTCATTTTAAATATCTTTGAATATGTCCAAAACTATGCACCTTTTGAAGAAATTTCATCGTTGCAACTAAATTGGCTCATTCTACACAAAACCCGTGTCTTAGTTTTTCAAGATCTATCTTATTTGAGTCGTACACTACGTCAGAAGTTAGATTCTCAAAAATTATTGTTAATCTAAATCACCGTCTTTGATCAAGTGTTAAAAGCTCACAATTGCAACATTAAACAAAGTTCTATTGTTTGATTTGCAAAAGAAACTAAATTAAAACATAACAAAACTAATATAAAAAATATATTATGAAAGTACATGAATTATAAAACTATATCTTACAACAAAATAAGAATATAAATATTTAAAATAAATAACACAAGAACTTATCAAATGTATTTTACTCCATCATAGTTTGGAATTATGCTCCAAGAGTTCCTCATTTTAAAAGGAGAAGACACTCCTATTTATACAAAAAATAAGATAACTAATTAATAAATGTATATCCAAAAATCTCCCCTACACCCACAAATATCTTATGTGGTTACAACCATGTGTTAACATCTACCAAGTAACATCTCTACATATCCTCTTACAAATCTCTAAAATATTTGATAAGAAACCTTATCAAAACTTACGTGATTTTTCTCCCTCAAATGTTCTTGAATGATTATCTCAAATATTCCTCAAATCTTCAAGAGTTTGAAGAATAAATTCGAATTTGAGACTTAGAGTCCAAATATGACTTTGTTGGAATCTTATGCCTACACACATCACAAAACTCATCCAAAGCATTTATATATGTAAGTGAATACATGTTATTTTTATGATATTTAGCCATAAATTCACTCAAAATACTCAAAGAATTCTTTGGAAAATAATAATGATAAACCCATATATGATCATGAAAATGGTCTTAGTGTAATGTTATAATATAGTGTAATATGGTTAAAAATGAACGAAAAGATGATGAAAAAAATGACATTTTGGAGACCCAACAGTGTTTGCTATGTTAGGAGAGTACCCATAACCATGTTGTTCATCTTATCTATAGGGAGAATCTCATGAATTGTAGTCCACCATCTTTCTAGTTATCTTTGATCTTCTTCTTCCTGCAAGCATACCATATCAGCTAATCCAAAATATAAACATAACCAACATACCTCAGTATAGTTAAGGGGAGGATGTCATATGTGCAAGATCAACTATATTAGCACAATACATGTATAATTATAATCATAACAATATATAGACATCATCTCAATCATCATCCAATTACCATGCATGATGTCACAAACTATACCACCAATTGGACATAATGTATGCATAACAACATATAAACATTTTCATGCATAAAAAATACATATACAACTGAAATGCATTCATGAAAACACATCCTAACAACAACACCTTCAACTTCTACATGACCACACCACTACAATAATGACCATCACCATGCATACACATCAAAAAAATATAAAACCTATATGCATGCATGACAAACTCATTCCGCCCATCCATTTTAAGGGGTGAACCATGTTCTGATACCACTCTATAACACCCTCCTCCCACACTTACCCAAGCTAATCAGTTCGCTAGGGTAAATATGTGACAAAGAGTTTCTATGATATGACTTAACCTCCTAGATTACCTTAAGGAAATGGAATCGACACAAAAAAACACTTACTGACCTGCTTCGAGAGCTGTAGGACCCCCAATGTTGAAAATGTAGCAAGAAATTCCTAATTTAATTTTCCCTTGATTAGATTGAGAGAAATTCAAATTTCAATATCAGTAGAATACTTGGAGGTAGTTAACTGAGATGACATGTGATCCAGGTGGATTTTGGTGGCCACCCACCTATCCCATTTGGACCCCCACAACTGTCTCTTTCAATTTTTTTAGTTTCTTAAATTGTAGCACAGTTTACTATTTTTAGTAGTTTTTTCGGGCCTGAACTTCCAGAGCCGTTTTGAGGCCCTAAACGATGTATTTTGGGAAATCTAGGAGCAACATGGTTCCATGGACCGATATTTCTCTTCCCAAAGTTGTAGTGCTTGGACAGATCTTTCTAACGAGCTATTGTACGCGTCAAATGAAGATCGTATGCCAAAGTTACGACCCCGGAAAATTGATGTACCAATTTACCCAAATGGAGCCCACAGTTTGGCGTTTCATCTTCTAGGGTTAGGTTTTGAAATGTTAAGGGTTTTCCATTGTTTCTCAACAATAAACAGGCCTTCGAGCCTCATTGTAATACAGTTCAGAGTCATGTAGCCACCACATCTCTTCTCAGAGATAAGCTACCATCGCCCTAGTTGTTTATTTCCATTTTTTGTTTGTAAGCATATCTCAGTATTTTACATTAATGAAATGAAGTATTATTTCTGCTGCATCTTTGTGTTTATGGTTATCTCTGTAATTTGTTGCATTACTGTTTAAATCCGGATCAACATGGCTCTTGTCACTCAATTAACTCAGTAAATTCAATTTGGAGACACTTGAGTTCAATTCTACATGATTGATTGTTAATTTGTAGCAATCTGTTTCAATTAATTTGAGTTATTGTCAGTGCAACTAGTTCTCACTGTCAGTAGAACTAGTGGAGGTCAATTTAAGGGTGTGTAAATTTTTTCACACTGAATGATCATCTAGTTAACTGATCAACCAATCCAAAATAATTTTTACATGTAGATAATTCGAGTTACCCAGTTGAGATTGGAGTTTAAGGGAAGTATACTATCATTTGTAAACTATTCCAAGTTGTATAGGTCATGCATGTAGTCAGAGAAGGAATTATAGGAATTGAGTAATCCAGATTTAGGACTTTCCTAAATAATAGAGGGCTAATTCCTTAAGGAACAACACAAGGAAATAGGAGCTTGGAGGCTCAAAATTTTGGCTAAGTATTGGCCAAGGTCAGGCAGTCAGGTAGAGGATAGAATATACAAGTGTAGGTTGAGATCAAGCTTGAGCAGGGCATACTGTATTCATCTAGATTCTTTGATTAATACAATACAACTAGTAAGGGGTTTTGAGTAATTTCTTTCCCATAGATAAATTTCTCTGTATATGTGTTGAATCTTGATGCATGTTAATGATTTGTGTTCTCGATCGTGAATTTACTTCCATAGATCAATAGAGTAGCTTCTTGTCTTGTGATTTAGAAAATTTCATGAGAAATTTAGTATCTACACATTAATTTCTACATGGTATTAGAGCTAGATTCACAGTATAGAAGAGATTGCAAATTTGTCATTGCAGGAGTTTCGAATTTGAAGATTAGTGTTATAGGTTTTCTTCAAGAATGAGAAGATGGATTTCCGTGGACTCAAGCTTGAGTATGCTTTGGAAGGAACCACAAATTTTGTGGCATGGAAGATCCAAATGGAGGTAGTATTGGATGATAATGGGCTACTAGAATACACCAATACAGATGTAGAAAACCCCCCAACATATGATGGCAAGGACCTTTCTTAGTGGAAGAAGGATGTGGCTGAAGCGACGAGGATCATGTTGGAGGGAGTTCGCGATCATATTGTCTTAAATCTCCATGGGAAAGAGACTCCGTTCATGATTTGGAAAACACTAACATAGTTTTTTGAGAACAATAGTGACCACAGGAAGCTGGCACTCAAGGATAAGCTTCACAGTATTAAGATGCAAAATAATGAAACAATTTCACAGTACCTGAGCAGGTTTACACAATGTCATGATGAACTTGGTAGGGTCAGTATTACTTCCCCTGGGGAATATCTGGTAGCTCTAACCCTCTTGGGCCTTTCCAAGAGTTGGCATAGTTATCAAAACTCGGTAAATGGTAGAGATAAACTACCAATCTCAGAGCGCTTATGGTGTGATCTAGCAAAGGAGGAATTAATGCGGAGAAACAAAGACGGGACTTCATCTAAGGGTGAGGATGAGGATTATTTTTCCCTACCTAGAAACACAAAGAAAGGGAAAGGGAAGAAATCCCAATCCAAAGAAAAATTTGGTCAAGGGAACAAGAAGAAAGACTTGTCCAAAATCAAGTGCTTTCACTGTAATGAAATGGGACACTATGCCACGAAATGTCCACGGAAGAAGGAAAGCAAGAATACCACAAGAGGAGTAGTGGGTGAAGCCTTGGCTTCATAGTTCGAACTTGATTTTACACTTATTGCATGCATGGAAAGCACAATGATGGGTAGTGTGTGGTATCTCGAGAGTGGCGCCTCATTACACATGACAAGAAATAAAGAATTTCCTATGACTTGGAGGAGAAGGATCTCTATATGCACATCAAGATCAGAGATGATGGAAGGTATAGCATGACTGAAACTAGTACAATTACTTTTCAGAGGGAATCTCGATCCCCTCTTAGGTTCAAGGCTATGATGTATGTAATAGGTCTGAAGAAGAATCTAGTTTTTGTCGCGGTGTTGGAAGAGCATGGTTGTTGTTGGATTGTGTTATATTCTTTCCATGACTAGCCCACATAGTTAACTGGGCAGTTAGAAGGGGGGAGTCACAGGGGGTTTGAAGGGTGTAGGTAACCCCTTCTTTGCGCCGATTGCTAGTGGGGGGAGTCACAGGGGGTTTGAGGGGTGCAGGTAACCCCGCTCTGTGGAGTCCGGGGCAATGCCCCGATTTTTTTTTTTTTTTGG
>APFE030429696.1:60614-86841 GCA_000404065.3 Pinus taeda | reverse complement strand
ATGATAGGAAGGCTAGAATCGTTGGTCGCAGAAAAGTAAAGTTGAAGTTGCAAGGTGGAAGGGTTAGAACACTTCTGGGTGTTCTGCATATTCCTACATTGGCCATAAATCTGATTTCTGTAACCAAGCTGGATGATGCAGGTGTAAAAATGGTGTTCGAGAAGGATACCTGCAAGATGGTTTGGGGAGCACTGGTATTGATGCGGGGATTTCGGATTGGAACTCTATACAAATGTGAATTGGATTGCCAGATGGTTTCGAAACTGAGTGAGGTGGCCTTAGGAAAATCACAAGGCCTAGGAATCCCTAGACCGGTAAAGGTGGGATTGTGGTAAAGCATAGTTGTGTATACACTTGTTGGGCTTAGGAATCCATGACTGGTAAATTGTGAGATATACTATTAATCCTGGGGATGAAGACAGACAAATTCCTCACAGTTTAGGTGGAGAAATCATGAGGCATCCATTCTTGTATAGGCCTAGTGATCCTTAGACTAGTATTAATGGTGGGATTGTAGTAAAGCCTGGTAGTGCATGTTTATTGTTTGGCCTAGGAATCCTTGACCGATAATGGCGGGATTGCGGTAAAGCTTGGTGGTATAGATCAGGGTTTGAGCCTAGGAATCCTTGACCAATATATGGAAGGATTGAGATAAAGAATGAGGAAACCTTGGTTGTTTTGTTGTGAGTCCCACATTCACACTCAAAATATGGCATGGAGGTGATTTGCTGGAAGAAAGATTTGGTTCAACCCAATCTATGGTAAGGTGGTAGGTGGAAATCCCTAACTTGGTTGGATTTGCATATGTTAATAAGATCTCCTTTCCTCTTGTTTTCTATGTGTAAATGTAATTATATTATGTGGTTATGTGGTTTTTCTATTACTTTTGTTTATCTAGTTATATGATGGTTAAAATTATGGTTTTATGACAGTCTTGTGTTATGGATCTAATCATGTTTAGGTTAGTAGATGAAATGTTAATGATTGAATGACATAATAGATGACAATCCAATCATTGTGAGAGGGAATTAGAACTTCTTGAAAATTCTTAGATAAGTATGAAAACCCTATGTTCATATGTGTATTTATGACCTGTAGATTACATGTTCACGATGTGTTTGACAAAATTTATGTCATTGTTAGGATGAGTCAGGTCAGTTCCTTGTTTAAGTTTTGCATTAGAGGCCTTGTCTTCTTGTTATTTATCACTTTGGAGTGTTTCATCAAGTTTTGGGCAGACGCTTGGGCCCTAGCCCTGAAAAGTAGCTTAAATCTCGTAGTCATTAGCACAAAACTGGTTTAAAAAGTCTGCAATCTCATGGATGCCTTGTTGTGGGAGAAACTGGAGGGTTATATTCATATGGAGGGTTTGTCATGGGAGTGAATGGGGGTCTAGTTCAGTTAAAAAGTAAGTTAACTTAGGGGTTGGGCACCTGGAGGGGTTGATTAGCCCCTGGGTGTAGAAATTAATGTGTACATTCTAAACTACTGATGAAATTTTCTAAATCACAAGACTAGAAGCTACTCTACTAATTTGAAGAATTAAATTCATGATTAAGAACACAAATAATTAACATGCATCAATATTCAACACATATATATAGATATTTATGTAGGGGAAAGCAACCTCTCAAAACCCCTTACTATATGTATTACATTAATCAAAGAATCTGGATGAATCCAATATGCTCTGGTAAAGCTTCAGCTCAACCTGCACCTGTATCTTCTACCTGCTGCCTGATTAACTGACCTTGACCAATACATAGCCAAAATTTCGAGTATGCAAGCTCTTATTTCCTTGGGTTGTTCCTCAAGGAATTAGCCCCCTATTATTTAGGAAATCCCCCGATCTGGATTGCTCAATTCCTATAAGTCCTTCTCTGAATTCATGCATGACCTGTACAGCTTGGAATATTTTACAACTGATAATATGCTTCTCTTGAACTCCAATCTCAACTGGGTAACTCAAATTCTCTACATGTAACAATTATTTTTGGTTGATTGATTAATTAACTGGATGATCACTCAGTGTGAAAAAAGTTACACAACCATAACTTGACCTCCACTAGTTCTAATGACAATGAGAACTATTTACACTGACAATAACTCAAATTAACTGAAAGATATTGCTACAAATTAGCAATCAATCATGTAGAAATGAACTCAAGTGTCTCCAACTTGAATATACTGAGTTAACTAAGTGACAAGCCATGTCACCTCAGCTAACTACTCCAACTATTCTACTGAAATTGAAATTCGAATTTCTCCTAACTTAATTAAGGGAATATTAAATTAGGAATTTCTTGTTGCATTTTCAATACTCCCTCTCAGCAAGAAAGGGATTATTAGATACCCCAATATTGCTTCTATGGAAATCAAATTTTCCTCTTGACAAAGCCTTTGTCAAAATATATGCATCTTATTCCTTAGTCGGAATGTACTGCAGCAACATAATTCACCTCTCCACACAATCTCATAGATGGTGTTACCAGATATCGATATGTTTGGATCTACCATGAAATAATGGATGCTTAAAGAGTTTGATACAACTCTGGTTGTCACAGTAAATCACTGTAGCATCCATCCTCTGACCAAATAACCTGACAAGAATCTTTCTCATCCAGATAGCCTCACATGTTGCTTGACTTGCAGCCATGTATTCTACTTCTGCTCAGTTGAGTTCCATAGATCTCTCCTTCCTATTGTACCAAGCAAATGTTGTTGAACCAACACCAAACATTCCTCCTAAAGTGCTCTTGTTGTCTAATGGACTCCCTACCCAATCTACATCTATGAAGCCTTGTAACTTCAATCCCTTTGTCCATCTATACCAAAGACCAAATTGAGTAGTGCCTCTGAGGTATCTCAACACATGCTTTGTTGCCTTCGAATACAATTTGGTTGTCTTAACCATTGCTGGACTAAGATGGCTAAATGCATAACACATGTCCAATTATGTGTTCACCAAATACATGAGTGAACCCACAAGCTGCTTGTGAATGGTAGTCTCCACTTCCTCATCTAAAGTGGCATCCTCTTTCCACCAGTTACGTGCTAGAGGAGGATCCATGGGTTTGATACTCTCCATGTGGAACTACTTCAGTATCTCATTGGAATACTTTCCTTGAGAGAAAAATAGTTCCCCATCTCCTTGCCATACTTGTAAACCGAGGAAATAATGCACGAGTCACATGTCCTTCATATCGAACTCTCTTGCAAGGTCCTCCTTGCACAATCTGATCAACTTCTCATCACTAGTAAGGATCAAGTCGTTGACATATAACACAATAATAAATAATTTACCTTCTACCATAATGTGATAAATGTGTGCATGTGCTTCACTTTTCGTGAAGCCCAAACCGATGAGATAGTTGTCGATCCTGGTATACCAAGCACGAGGTTCTTACTTTAGTCCACATAACACTTGCTTGATTCTACACATATGCGAATCTCTGTGGAAGGTCTAAAACCCCTCTACCTACTAAATTTACACCTCTTCCTCAATAAATCCATTGAGGAATGTTTTCTTTACGTCCATCTGGTGGAGCTTCCACCCCATATGCATTGATAGTGCTAAAATTGACCTAATGGATGAGCACCTTGCTACTAGAGTAAAGGTTTCCTCATAGTCAATTCCCTCCACCTGAGCGAGCCCCTTGGCTACAAATTTGGCCTTGTGTTTCTCTATTCTCCTATCTACTACATGATTTACCTTGTAAATCCATCTCGAACCAACCAATGATTTGTCTGCTTGTCTTGGGACTACTTCCCAAATAATGTTTCTGACAATGGAATCATATTCTTTTACCATAGCATCAACCCATACTGGTTTCTCTACAAATTCCTCAAATGAGGATGACTTTTTCTCTACTAACTCACTCATTAGAGCTATTTATCCATTGTATTGATCCAATGACCTCCTCTGTCTGTGTTGTGATGTGGGTTCTCCCACATTATCTTTAACATCCTACAATAATATGTCAGCTTACCTTATCCACTTCCTTCCTTCTCTAGATTTCTCTACTTGAGTGGATGTCTCGAGTCTCTCCTCCTCTACTTAAGGCTACTCCACAACTTCCTGAGGTTCTTCCTTTGTAGCCAAAATCTCTTAATCATGTTGTAATTGAAGCTCCCTCTCAAGAGAAAACCTCATTGCCCTCTCCTCATCAAATTTTACATCCCATCCTACCACTGTCATCCTAAGGGATGGAAAGTACACCCGATAGTTGTGAGGTGTATTTGTGTACCCCAAAAATATTCTCAAATCTACTATAGGCTCTAGATTTTTCCTTGCTTCCTTGGAAACATGCCAATAAACTGATGATCCAAAGATCCTGAAGTGTGACACATTTGGTTTCTTCCCTGGAAAATTTTCTTTTTATGTACCCATGCCAAGAATCATGTGAGGACTCATGTTATGTAAATAGATCGTTGTGTTGCATACTTTAGTCCACAAGTGTAGAGGTAGGCTTTGGTCATGCAACGTTTCCTGTGTTGTTCCAACAATAATTATATTCTTCCTCTCATCCACCCCATTGTGTTGTGGGTTATGAGGTGTTGTCAACTCCCATCGAATTCCTTCCTTTGCACATAAATTTTTAAACTTGTTCGCTCCTGAGAGCCTTCACTTTCTTGTCAATCTCTTTCTCAACATGTTCTTTAAAATCAACAAATTTCTAGAATGTCTGATCTTTCTTCTGCATGAAGTAGATCTAGCCCTTCCATGAGAAATTAACTACAAATATAACATAATACATGTACTTGGCAGTGGAGGCTTTGTAGAAAGGTCCACTTACATAAGAGTGGATCCTTTCAAGGATTGCATGCTCCCTATTGTCCCAATAAGTGAAGGTGGATTTTGTGTAATCCCCAATGTACACCATTTTCATGTATCATGCTGCTCTAGTTCTCCTTTGGGGAGTCTTGTATAAAGCTGTTGCATGATATTCAAAGTGCCATAATGAAAATTGCTAATTCTTCTATGCCATAATTCTTCGACATCTCGACTCTGCACCTTTTCTGCTTTAGTGCTCAATGTTGCATAGTCTTCCACATTTAATTTGTATGGGTTCTTCACTCAAACCTTGACCTGATTCACTTGTCCCATGGCGATGTGTCTCAAGAAAACCTTCCTTTTGCTAAATGAGAAATACATGAAAAAAACGTGATTGCAATCACATTTTTCATGTATTTCTCATTTTTAGTGTAGTAGGGTCCATCGAAAGTATGCAACATGGGTACTCATTGGATTAGGAATAAAATTATGCATTGAACGAGAGTTTCCGCTCGAAGTTTGAGTAAACCCATAGGGAGATAAGTTGTAAACACGAGTTGAAAAAATAGTTTTTTCTTTTTTCCCTCTAAAATTTGATGATGTAATCTAATCTTATTTTATTATTTCTACTATTATTTTATATTTTCCTTAAGATGCCCATTTTAGACCTCAAAACCCCCCTAATGGCTTATTCCACTAGAAAATGGGTTCATGGTGAGCTATAGTTCGCTGAGATGAAAAAGTGTCTCTTTGGAGATTCATTCCAAACAAAGTGCATACGGTTCAAATAGTCAAATCCAAAACTCTCGCAAACAGAGAAGGCATTGAACAAGCTATAGACATGGAAAATTAAAATGGTGTATCACTTGATTGGGTTACTTCTTGTTTAGTAGAGAATCAAAAAATAATGGGGCAAATTGTAGAAGAGGTCATTATTTTCAATGAAAGTCGTGTCACATTCTGAAACGAAAAATATGACAAGGGAAACAAAAAATTGAGAATTGAAAAAGTAAAAGTTCAAAATACAAATACTATTGAACAAAAACAAACATATATTGATCTATCTAGCATTGAAGCCAAGAGGCTGATCGCATTCCATCAATCTACCAATCATGCACTTGCATAGTCTATTGACAAACAAAGTGTAGAAAATATGATCCTAAAAAAATAAATAAAAGAACTAGAAGACACTCCAAATTTGGGTCCGATCTTAATGACTCCAGTGGCAATACAAAAAACATCATTACCAATTTTTTCTCGTGCAACACCAAGCATATCTAATAAACTTGTCAATCTTCTTAATGCATTCAAATCATATATCATCACTAACATATGCCAAAGATTAGAAATTATTCATCATGCATGGCAAGCAACTTTCGATTTAATGTGTTTGCAACAGGAAATTAAGACATTTGGGAATTTGGTTAATAGTAATCTTAAGCTGGACAGGAAATTCTTTGACAATGATTTAGTTACTTTTAGTTATATGCTTGGATTAATCTCTGGATTAGAGAAAAAAACAGACTTCTAGATGCTATTTGAATAAAGAAAGTGGAAAATAGATGGTCTAGGAGAATTACTACACTAGAGGAAATCATTTTTGAACATGATAGCCTAAGAAATATAAGACATAATGCCTATCTAACATCAGTCAAAATTTGCAACACCTAAACAGTCCACGCATCATACACAATTCTGAATAAATTTCAAGAGACATGCTAAAATATTAATTGAATGAGCCAAAATAGTCATCGACAACAAATTTTGATGACATAACTTATTTTATTATAGAAGAAATTACCAAATGGCTAATTACTTTTGTTAGATTCAATAACAAGAACTATGTCTTGGCTGTGCAGTTGCAAGAAGAAGCTAGAAAAATTGAAAAGGATATATTTAATAAAAATGTCAAAATGGAGATTACAGTTACTCCTAACAAAGATTTTATTAAAACTACAATGGAATTTTTGTTTGAATAAATCATGAACTTGATACACATCTAACATAAACATAGTCACGATGGATGCTTTTAAATACTGTAAGTGTTCTCAGATCCTTCAACATTCAATTTTATGTTTACTAATATTAGATAATTCAACTTTGTTCATTATGTTATGATGACCCTATCTAATCAATGTATACAATTTTTTTCTTTTCATTGCAAATTCCTTTCTCGTATTACAGTTCATGAGATCCCAATCCTAGTTCCCATTGGAACAAATGCATTTAATTTTACGATTTTGTATTAGGATTTTCAATTCTTGGTGCTACAGTTCAAAATTTTTAAATTTTTATGACTATGTTTTGAATATGATTTCATATATATTTGAATTATGGCTATGGTAATTGGAATTTGAATTTGGATAAAGTTATTGTTATTAAATATGAATATGTATCAATTTTATGATAATGTTTTCAAACATATTATTTCAACCTTTGTATTATATATAATTTCATTTTGTTGATTAAAACAAAAATGAACATTTGACAATAGTTTTGGATCTTAGGCATACATATCTGAAGAATACAAAGCTAGCAACATGTCTTTACAATTGAATAAATTTCATTAAGTGAAATACAAAAGTTTGGAGAAAGATTTCATTGTAGTTCCTTCGCACTCCCACATTTTTCACAATCAAAGCTCGGTTTAGCTATGCATATGCATATTAATTAATTATTTATGTTTCCAGAAAACTAAAAAAAGTCTCGCTACTCTTGCATATCCTACACGCCCTTTCTATGTACAACAAAATACTTCTCAGTATTACAATTATGATTTTATTCAACAAGTTTTTCTATACCTATGTTTTGAATATGATCTCAAATATATCTGAATTATAGCTATAATGATTTCCATTTGAACCTCGATATAGTTATCATTACTGAATTTGAGTGTATCAATTTTATGATAATGTTTTCTATAGGTTTTCAAACATATACTTTAATACATTGTATTATGTAAAATGTTGTGGTATTGATTAAAATGAAAATGAACATTTCACGATAGTTTTGGATCTCAAACATAGATTTCTGAAGAATACAATGCTATCAACAAGTCTTTAGAATTCAATAAACCTCATTCTGCGAAATACAAAAATGAAAATATAAAATATTTCATTATGTTTTCTCTGCACTTCTACATTCTGCACAATCAAAGCTCACTACCATGTACATGATGCTAATTTGAAATATCATAAACAAGTGAAAATGTAGAAAAAATGACACAAGCGATTTTTTTTTACGTGGTATTGAACAAGTTAACAAAGAGGGACAACCCCATGCATTATTGCATAGTATATTTCTAATCATGATTATCTAATTGTATTTAGTGTTTATAATTAATTCAATTAAGATAATTATAACTTTGTTAGGAAGTGTGTTTCTATTCGATTTATTTTCAATTGATTATTATTTCATTATGAAGCTTTGTGTTGTATTTTTCTATATTTTCTATGTACTCCCTTATATGTAATATTGTATAGAAGAAGCACAAAAATGACACTTCACAATCTAATCTTTTTTTTGCACAATTTATGCAGTGGTGACATAGGCATCAACTCTTTGATTCCCTATATTTTCACTCATAGAAATAATGTTCTCCATTCTCTTGGTTCTCTGAAACTTATTTCGAAGTTGTGTTATATCTGTGTCTCCTTCTCTGCACTCCCTCATCTTCGCACATACCCTTTCACCTGCACATTGTTCACTGCACATCGCTAATGCATTTATATATAGTCAGTGCCAAATTATGAATTGACTTGTCAAGTAAAACAAAAAGTTCAACAATACAATGCTCCTCCTTCAGATCTACTATATCCATTTCCTTTGCATATATCAAATGAAACAAACAACCGTACTAAAGATCCATCTAATCTTTAAGAACTTCACACAATGTATCAATGTTACTTGTTCCACACCTTAATATAAGAACATTAATATAAGTCATAATATGATCTAAATTAAATGTGACATTCTTTGAGTATTTTCTCTTGCTAAATAAATTTCTCTTAGAGTGTTAGCCCCCCCACTTTATGCAGAATGTGGAGGAAGAAAACTTGATTATAGAGAGCCCTTGCTCTCACACTTACTTCATACCCTTTCTCCCACACTTGTCACACACCCTTTCTTCTACAATTGAATTCTAAACTTACATGAATGGATAAATGGATGCATCTATGTGAAAATGGTATTCATTGTGCACAATGTGGATAAACATTCAATATGTCAAAATAGCTCAATAAATCATTCATTGTATGTAAAATAACTTCATTGTAGAACTAATATGTAATATTGCTCAAAATTTGCTTCATGTGAATTTCGACACTCCACATAATGTACCACCCTCCACAAGGAAGATTGTAATTTTCTAGGTTTATTATTCCTTAGTATTTGCTTTATATGAATCTCGACACTGCAAAATTTTAGCAAGTAACATGTCAAGTAACATGTCCAAGCTTTCCATTGTGCAAAGAGATTTGTGCAGAGAGTGTTCATTGTGCGGAGAGCTTTGACTATGCTGAAAGATTTATGAGGAGTGATTTCATTATGTGCAGAGCTTTCCCTATGTAGAGATATTTTTGTGGAGATATTTCATTGTGCATAGAGCTTTCATTCTATAGGTTTTTCTTTACACTCTATTATCACTCAGAAGTTTTCCCTAGAAGTTACCAAAAGAAGGAGTCATCCGAGGTAACCACAAACCAATCTTTTAGGCTCAGGTTCTAGCCAACCTAAGTCCATAGAGGGCTCTCTCTTTATGATTTAGCTTTGTTTTTATTAGATTTTAGGCTTTTTCTTAGTGTTCATGAGGATTTTGATTTTAGATTGAAGGTTGGGTAGTGGAATTCTTGGAACAGATAGATAGAGCTAGGTCTTCAATCCATTGGGCTATGGAGTCAATCAATGGATAGCATAACTGGACCGGATTATTAAAGGGAATGTTCACAGGGTAGGCTAGCAAAGAAAAAGGAAAATCTTCAGATCTAATGGATGAGATGATTCTGACCAGGGTGAAAGGGAAGCTAAGAATCCTTGGACCAGGATCAGAATGAAGAAAAGAGGGTGATCATGAATAGAGGGAAATTAAGAATCCTTTGCTATAGACCAAGGGAGAAACTACAGAAGCTAAGGAGAAATTAAGGATTCCATAACTAAGATAGTTTAGCAAAAAACATTTAGAATGTAAAACAGTGAAGACAGAGTGCATTAAACAATTTCTGAAATATCATTCCATGTTATACATTTAGATTTTAAAGAAACAAACAAGATTATGGAGACACATAAGAGAAATAATAGTAAACATGCGAGAATACTTATTTGTATATCACTTTACACAAGAATCCTGTAAAATATCTTATCTTTATTCCTTGATCTAACAAGCCAATCTAGTCATTGATACAATAGAACTCTGATTTGAGAGAAAAAGTCTATAGAAATGTCTTGGAATCCACCCTACATACTTCGAAATGTGAAGTATTTCTACAAAAACTAATTACAAAATATTTCATAACCGTTTGAGATTTAATCTAGGAAATAAAATATCTTCATGCATGAAGATAGAGACAGATGTGAAACTGCTTCTTGATGTCCCTTTTATTGTGGTGTTGCTGGCTATTTCTATTGAGTTTTAAGCCCTTTAAGCTAGCTGATGGTTGTGGTATTTCCATGTTAGAGTCTTCTTTACTTTGATATTTCACTGATACTCTTTGACTCTGTTACTCTTTGACCCTGCTTATTTGTCTTTTACATGTTTCATCTGGCTGCCTTTAGATTTACTTTGGTAACTTTAGGATGTAAAAATTTTCATAGTAAATCTATCATTGTTTCCCACCGTTCATCCTCAGGTAACTTTACTTTCAACATTCTTCTTAAATTTCATCTGCCTCTATGTATTTTGCAAAATTGGGCTTGGTGAGAAACATATGTTTCACCTCATGTTCTTGGAAAAATAGATTTTCCAAAGTATCATATAATACTTTTCCAGTTGGCGGGGCTTTTAAACCTGAAGAACTGGCTTGTTCCTTGACCAAATTCCTAAGTCTATCATTGTAGTCCAGTTGGGTCATAAGTTTATCATTAATGACCATAGGACTGGGAAGGCCTTTGTCCCTCAAAATTTGAAATTTGGTCGTAAACTTGTCAATGGCCACATGCATGTTGTGGCTCTTTTCTTCCAAGTTGAGCATAAGGTTTCTTTTGGAAAGAACCTTTTTTATTTCTAGGATGGTTTCAATCCTATCTTCTACTCCAATCTCATGGAGCTCATACTTGTTCTTACTGTTTAGGAGGTGGATGAGTCAGTTTCCATCCTCAGGTTGGTCTCCTAACTCTTCCCTTACTTTCTGGATAGCTTCAGTACCTATTTTCACTAGTTCTGTTTGCTCAAATATAACTTGAATTGATGGCCAAATATCATTGATAGAGTCAATGATATTGGCCCAAAGCATTTCTTTAGTCTGTCCTAGTGGCTTCTGCAGTGTCAAATCTTTCTCTAGGACTTTAATTTTCTCACCCATCCTTAAGGATTTCTATGTTTCTTCTCTTTGTTGAATTTGGGCAAGCTTACAGTCAGTTTCTAAGATTTCCACTTTCTCCTTTAGCCTTTTGAGCTCTATTTCTTGGATTGACATCTCCTCCATGTCTTTTACTAGCTCTGTTGTTTTCTTTGTTGGTGTGCCTACTGTTGTAGATTCAGTTGTGATTGGTAGTGTTGTGGCAGGTGGAGCTGTAGGTGCCAATGATGCTACCAATGTAGAAGGAACTCTAGTAGAAACAATGGGAATGGCAGTCCTAGAAGTGGTGGCCAGATCGCTTTGTTTGGACTTAATCAAGGTATCTAACTCTTTCTCTATCTCTTTTAGTTGGTCATTTATCTTTAGGACCAAGTCCATGAGCTCTTCATGTCCTTTTTGTGCCTCAAGGACTTCTACTATTTGTGGGTGATGCAATTGGGGAATCTTGAGCTGCTTCTTCAAAGCAGCTATATCATCATTCTTCTTCTATACTAATTTTTATGTGGCCTTTACATATTTGGGATCATGTCCCAACTCAATGACTAAGTCCTCTAAGGACTTGATTATGGTATCTTTGGCTTGTGAAGAGGCCTTCTCCAACTGAAACTGTGTCAATATATTATTCAGGGAGTTTTTCAATTGGTGGGAAATGATGGCTTCCCTTGTCAAGGTGGAGTAAATCATCTCCCCTGTCTGCTTGTGCAGCTCAATCTAGTCAATACGATGAATGTCCTTTTCCAGTATTTTGAAGTCTATCTTTTTGAAGTCTGCTGCTATTCTCAGTTGCTGAGTAGTGGGCTTCATGAACATCATCTGCATTTTCCCCTCTTTTACATCATAGGTTGACATAAGCCTTGTCTAATTGGTAGGGGTTATCTTCAAATACTGTGCGTAGGTCTGGTCTTTCAGCCCCTCATTTCTAGCCTTTATCTCTTTGTATCTCTCTTTGATGTCTTGATATTTGTCTGTTGGCATTCTAAAAGAGGATACCTCCACACTTTGTTATCTTTCCAATATTTGGGTATGTGATGTGGAAGGTTCTAGGATGCCTCCCGAGGGATTGGCATGCCTATTCCCTTCTCTTTCTGTGCTTGTAACATTAGTTGTATCTTCTGTATATTCCCATTCAGAGACACAATTAACTCTTTGTCTCTTAACGTAGCTTGTCTCTACATAGGCTGGAGATGTTGTTCTTTCTGAAGGAGTGGCCCCTTCCCTATTTTTTTTGAGGTTTTTCTCCTCATTTAGAGGAGTCTATAAGACTTGGGGGTACTCATGGTGGCCTCTGGCCTGTCTGTTTTCTCCAATTGTTTTGGTATGTCTGATTGATCTGGTGCTTCTGACTCTTGTTGTACCTATGATTCTTCTTGGACCTGTGATCCTCCTGGCACCTATAGGAAAGAGCCCTCATCAAGCTATTTTTCTAGATCAATTAAAGTGTTTTCCTCAACAACTTTAGTGCTATTCCTATCTTCTAAAGTATTCTCCACCTATTCCAATTGATTGGCATATTTTTCTATTTTAGAGATTCAGTGGTGAATGTAGGTAGCCATATTGTTTTTCTCTCTTCTATTACAGATGAAGTCCAAGGGATCATATCTCCATATGAAGCTCTGTTTCAGATTTAGTCTTTGAAGGATTTTGTCTGCCTCCTTTCTAGCTTCTCTGCTATTACAAATAAAGCGGCCTAATTGGTCTTTGATCTTGAGCTAGGCCTTCTTTTTGGCTTTGACAAAGTGTACCTCATCTGAATTGATTATTTGCCTGTAGTACTCCAGAGAAAATAACCTCATTAGGAGGTATTTGGGTAGTCTATATAGGGCCAGCTCACAACCATAAATCTGAATTTCAGTGTGGTTTTGGTACAAGTACCAATCCCCCACTTTGTGCTTCTTTGAGAGTTGCAGGATCCTCCTTATATCTAAACGGATTCTTGGAGGAGGGCTTCCTAGCAACATTGTCATAATGGGATGTACAAATAGGTCTATGAAGTCTGTATATGAATATGGAGAATCACATTTATGGATCAATGGAGTCCAAAAAATTATTGATCTAGGGTGACCTTTTGTGTAAACTTTCTAGAGAGTAAAGGGGAACTTATCTGCTTGGTAGTATAGAAAAAGGTGATACAAGACAAAGGAATACTTAAAGGCTCTCTCATTACTCATCCTTAGAGATTGGTCATGCATCCTATCAGCTATAAACTTGGCATAATCATAAATAACTGCAGGAGGCTATCATGGAGTGAAGATGGACATGAAAGCCAGGATGATTTCATCTATATACTCACTGGTGGTATAACCTAGGACACTAGATATCATTGCTACAATGTCCTGATCAAATGGGGAAAATATGGTAGCCACATATGGAGGAGGATCTTTTGGGATATGCTTTTCCTCCCTGATGAAGGTTTGGAACATCTCAACAAGTTTTGCAGTGGTAAGCTTGGGGAATTGGTCTAATAGGTCTCTAATTGAGATAGGGGTTAGGTTTTGGCCAGGCTGGATTTGTATCATTTCATTGATTTGTTCAGCAGTGATGATGAAAAGTATGGTTTGGTTAGGGGACATCACTTCTCTTTGACTGAGGATATAATTTGCATGGTAGTAATGGACAATTTCTGGGAAAATGTGAACTTTAGGGAATTGGTACTTAGGAAAATTAGACTCCCAAAGGCCAATTTTATCAGCATGGTTCAGGTATTGATCTCTATATTGGCAGTGTAGTTTGAGAGGGGATTCAAGGATATAGGTGTCCTTGTTTTGGAAATCTTTATCAACTAAGGGGAGGTGGTATAGGTCCAGGTGAGGAGTGGAAATAGGTCTGACATCCATGGCGATTGGGGTGGCCATTCTTAGTTCTTATGGATTTGAGAATGGGGGAGGAAATTTTTCAGTCTGTTAGGGCAATGGTGGTTCAATTCTGGGTGGGCTTGTGTTACTAGAGTTCCTTTTTTATTTTAATTAAGAAAACTCAGTGATTGGTTTTGAACTTGACAGGGTTTTTCAGTGAATTATGGCTTAAATACCAAGAATTGAAGAAAACTGGGTATGAACCGGGTGACTGGCAACTGTGAACGGTTAAAAATGCTTCGAACAGGATGGAAGGTAATCTGGGAGCTTTGTGGCATCTTCAAGGTGCAATTGTATGTGGGTTGACAGCTTCGACGTTTGCAAGTGCGTGCATGGAGGTTTACAGTTGAAAAAACAATAAAAATGAATGGTTTGGGGCTTTTTGGCTTTATGCGGGAAAGTCAAAATTGGCGGGTACAGGTGAACAGTGGTCGTTTGTCATGTAGTGGGGAGAACAGTAGCTATTTTGGCATGTAGCAGGGTGGAAGTAAGTGGTTTCCTTCACACTGCTTTTGGGCGCTTGGTGGTATTGGGGGGAGGCTACCCAATTCCATTCATTGAGCGACACGTAGCCTTGAGGGCCCAACGGAAAACAACTCTTTTTGGGCGGGTAATATTCGGACGTCAGGCCCTTTCAAAATGGATGTGGGTCATTCGATGAGTAGGGGAACGATCGTGCGGTGATCGGACAAGGGAGTTGCACGGAGGGTAGTGGGGGGGCCCGGTGGGTAATTAAGTGCGGTAGTGTTAAGTTAATGAGGGATTATTGCGGAGTTAAGGCGTTGGGATCATTAGCGGAGGGTTTAACTAGATTTTAGACTAACTTAATCGCAGATCAATTAGTTAGTGGGTTTGGGTAGAAAATCATATTTTATATAATTAAACTAGGGTGGGGTTAATTAATATCACGGGAGTTAAATATATACAGGAAACGGGATTTTGTTTAGGATTTCATAAATAAATTAGTAATCAGAAAGATGAGCGGCAAAGGGGCACAATACCCTAAGTATTTGATATTTCATGCTTTTAATGCTTTTCCATAAAACTTAGGATATAGTGTTTTTGTGGGTTTTTGATATGAAAATGAATTATGCGGGGGAATTAAGAATTTTCCTAGGTAAAAGCATTTTAACCTTAGGAAAAGAGTATTATTAGGGAAAATGAATGAACTAAAGTTGAAAATGAATGTTTATGAGGGGTTTCAGTACTTATTGCCTATAAGTCATTGAGCCGAGGGTATGGTCCCTCCAAAAGTTAGAGAAATGCTCTGAGCCTCTTTGACTTAGGGTTTTAAAGTACTTTGAACTTTATTGTGAGAAATTAGTTAAGTAAAAGGTGAAATGAATGAGGGAAATTAATTAATTGACTTTGATATCCATCCGCATACTTGAGTGCCCATTCACATTTGGAACTTTTATGATCAAAAAGATGATACAACTTCTTTTGTCTAATCAATCTTCATAATTCTGCAACCTTTCTACTACTCCCCCATCTACTCATCCTACCATTTTTACTTCTCTTTATTAGGGTGCATTTGAGCTAGCAAACCCTTATCAAACATTTTTCTTTCTCCTTACCATAGTAAACTGGCTAATTCTACCCTTATTACATCCAAGGGCTCAGATTAAACAATTGAGCTCCTTTTATTTACTCTACCTATCTACTTAGGTGCCAAGATTAAACAGTTTGGTCAGATTTTTATTCTCTATCTATAGACATGAAATTGAAACATGAAATAGCCAAGTTTAAACATTTTGACTATCATGGATTGTGGCAAAAATTACAAACTGCACACAATCATTTATTTTGCACAAAAAGTGAATAGTAGTGGAATTTTGACTTGCTCACTTTCATGGTCTTTTTCTTTTCTTGGGGTTCATATTTTTTTAATCTTTTTTGACCTTTTTATTCTTTTTTTCCTTTGATTATTCTTTTAGGACATACCCTCTTTACATTTTTTAATTTTTTGAATATGGAAAACATTTGCAGAAAGAAAATGTATGTACATATTACAGGTTTAATCTCAGTCATTCAAAAATTATGACTCCTATTGGTATAGGAACCTAACACACTCTACACAACCTTCAATAAATTAATTAGCTTTGTTGAATAATTTTGTGTTGTGCGGAGAGCTTTCACTATGCGGAGAGCCTTCATCATGCAAATATTTTTGCGTGAATTACTTTCACTATGTGGAGATATCTTATTGTGCGAAGAGTCTTCATTATCCAATTTTTTCTCCACACTTCACACTACCTTTAATTACTTAATTAGCAGTAGGAACAGAGATTATGTTGCATCACAACTATTACCCTTGTTATAATATAAGTTTCCATAGTGAAACATAAACACTTTTTTTTTAAAATAAAATAGATATACAAGTATATAAAAACTATACCATATGAACAAAGCATAAAATATTCTTAAAATGTGAATAAAACACATTTTATATTATATAACATAGTGATTCACAAGGTTTTTAGCATACAGTGATGAAGTAGTTGATTTAATGAAGTAATTTATTGATTAAACGAGTAATAATACAAAATATTTAAGTGGATAGAAAAAATAAAAAATAAAAAATATATATCATATATATTTATTATATATATTTATATATATATTAATATATATTTATATTTATTATAATTTTATTATATTTTATTGTTATATTAGTTAATTTTTAGGTAAATAAATAGAAAATCAGATTTTTTTTTTTAATTTATTTATTTGAAATATTAAGATAACATAAAGATGCTCTATCTTAATTAAATCGTTAAAAGATTAAAAAGAGATAATTTTTGCAAAATAAGCATAATATTTGAAATGTATTACCTCAAAGTTTAAAGAAAAAATTTGGTGTGATGAGTGAGAGGGGAAAAGGGAATTAATATTATAATGAGACGATCAAACCAAATAAATTGGGTATTGACGAATTCCCAAAATCTTTTGGATAAAAGAGTTGAAAATGAAAAACACAATTAAATTTTGTTTGAATTCAAAATATTTGTCACACTACTCTTGACCTTTTAACTTAACAAAACTATGGTTATCTTTAGAGCATGAAATTTCAAGTAATATCTAAAGGCTTTTGAAAGTCCTATAGACCATTTTTGGTGTTAGTGATGTTCTTCATTATCATTGTGTTAAAAATTCTAATATATATATATATGATTTATAAGGGATTTTGGCTCTAGGAAAAAATGAGGGTTTCAATGAGGGGCAGTCCTGAGTTTCGATGTCGCGATCATTGGTGGCAGATTTCCATGGAAGCTCGCCTACACCTGCCCCCTTAAACTAGCTATCAACCATAGCACCCTCCTATGTTTACCTGCTCTGATTATCTGCCTTGACTACCTCTAGATGTTTGTGGTTTCCCTCTCCCACTCTGGTTTACAAGTCTTCCCGGTGACTAACCACGGTGTTCTGTTGTTTCGATGTCCTCTTCTAGCAGCTGTCATAACTTCCCCTAACAATCATGGATGACTTGGGCGATTTCCTGGACCCTTTGGAGGATGTTCCCTCATGGACACCCACCAGGACCATTTCTCCCAGTCTCTTCCCCTTCATGTCCGATCTAACCGACACAATTGAAGCCCTTCCTCCGATAACTCGCCCACGCATTTCACCAGTTACCTTTCCTGAAGAAGCGACCTCCCCCCTGATTCTCATTACTCATACTATCTCGCCATGTTCCCTGGCACTCATTGCCCTGCCACTTAAACCAGTTGACAAAACCCTAGGAACTAAAAATGCTCAGAACCCTCTTTCGGCGGTGTCTAGTTTCATTTCCCTTAATCTCCCCCAGGGCTCGACAATTGTAGGCTCAGTTCCTACTGCTCCGCAGACCTCCTCAGCTCCCTCTCAGGGGTATTTCACTAGCATCGGACCCATCTCTGGCATTTTTTCTACCATCCCATAAGAGGTGTCTGACAACCCTAGGGTTTCTTCACTGGGACATTCACTTCCCCGCTTTGACACAGGAGGCGACAGACGCTAGGGTTTTTGGGCATTCGAGAAAGAATCAGGGTCCAAAGCTTCGAGCCTGTGCAGTGCCCCTCAATATTGTAGAAGACATAAAATTACTGGACGCCATGGACATAACAGAGAAGGTCTTGGTCGATCGGGTGTGAGGCAGACATTACAATGTGGCTAAACTACAGCAATAGGTCTCCGAGGTTTGGAGAGAAAACCTGAAGGATATTCTGAAGGTACAAAACCTTGTTAAAGGATGGTTCGCATTGCACTTCAGCTGTTTGGAGCCCACCAACTAGGTGTTGTCCACGGTCTGGCACCTAGATCTTGCCCCTGTTCTCCTCCGAAGATGGACACCCCTCTTCAACTCAACACGGGAGAGGGTGGATGCAGGTCCGATTTGGGTACGCTTGCTCAGTTTACCCTTGCATTTCTGGATGGAGGACGTCTTCAAGCATATAGGAAATGCACTTGGTACTTACCTCAACTTTGACGATTCATACCAAACCTCGTGGAAATTATCATATGCAAGGATTTTGGTACATTTTGACCTTTATGAGGGTTTTCTTGAGTTTATTGACATTTGTTGGAGGAACCACACCAGATGGCAATTGTTGGACTACAAGGGTGTTCCTTTTTGATGCCGACAGTGCCATAAGGTCGACCATCTTTTTAAGGAATGCCCTTTGCTGAATAAAAAGAAAAAATAGGCCTTAGAATAGGATATGGCCTCCCATCCACATATTCATCATGATGCATAGCCTAGGATTCAGGCTCCCTTGGCCTCACAGGTCTCGGATGCATCTAAGATCCCGACCAAACAACAGAAGACTCCAGTAGAAGAGGCAGCGGCTCCTCCACAGCCGAAGAAGCGAGGGCAGCCTCCCAACCGTACTCAACAAGTATGAACTCTTCCACCATCCCTATTCCCACCTGTAGCACTTCTCATATTGACTGTTTTTATCTAGTACTTTCTCTGAACTTCATGTAATAAACCCTTCAATTGATCATTTGGATCAGGATTTTAGTTCAAACTCCCCTAATACTACTCCACTCACCTGCTCGATTTCAACAACCCCAATTTTTTCCCCTACACCCTCCTCAAATCCTCCCTCTCATCCCCTGTCCACTACTCCTTTCCTCCAGGTCCCCCCTCCTGGGAGATTCATGACATGCTCAAAATCTAAGAGACAATCCCAGGATCATTTTGGGCTTGAAATCCTCCATCCTCCCCCTCCCCCAAAACTTTAGAGGGCTCGACCCTCCTTCCTTTCTAAAGCCCAAGGCACAACTGAAGATGAGATTGCTTTGGGGGTTCAATCTACCATCCCAGGGATGCTTAGAGCAAGATAATCCCAGCCTACCCCCCCTCCATGAAGATTTTCTCCTACAATTGTAAAGGGCTGGCTAGGCCGGACAAGAAACTAGCTCTTCATCGACAGTTAAAAATTGCTCCGCTTGATATTATCTTTCTGCAAGAAACCCTGGGACCTATTTTATACATTTCACAGTCTCTCCAAAACATGCTTCCTGGTTGGATCTTTACTGGACTTGATGCGCATGGGAGGTCGGGAGGTCTTTCTTTGGGCTATAACTCCCATACCATTAAATTACATAATTGTTGGGGTGGGCTGGGTCATCCTGGAGCAGACATCAGTTCTGCAGATCGGGGGATACAATTTCAAATTTTAAATGTCTATGGCCCATGCCAGAATAGAACTGTATTTTGGCAGAACCTCCTAAGCTCTGATTCATTTTTGACCGACCACCTGATCCTGGGTGGAGACCTTAATTTTTCCATTAGACATGCTGAATCCTGGGGTCACAGGACTCAGCGAGACTCTCTCTCTGAATATTTTTTATCTGAACTAGATGCCCACCATGTGATAGATGTCCCCTCTGCAAAACCCCAAGCAACATGGAGGAACAACAGGACTAGGGAAGACACTCTGGCCCGCAAACTCGACTATTTCCTTGTCAAAGAAAAGGTTTTGGACTTGGGGCTTCAAATCAGACACTAGGTTGGTACTGATGGAATATTTGACCACCTTCCCATTTACCTAGAAATAGAAGGGGGGCGAGCAAAACCTAAAGGACCCTTTAAGTTCTGCTCTGTCTGGCTCAAGGATGACTCTTATAAAAAATTGGTCTCTGATTTCTAGAGAGCAAACCCCCCTGGGAGAAGAGAAGACAATACCAGAAGATTTATGCAAAATCTTACAGCCCTTAAGAAGATGTCCAAAATTTGGGCTCATAAGAAAAGAATATAGGAGGAACAAAGTCTCTGTAGAATTGAATTTGAAATTGCTACTTTTGAGAATAATCTAGGAGGCATCTACACCTCAGAAGAACATAAGGATAGGATGGTTTCTCATTATGTTGAGAGAGCTAAAATTCTTAAGGAAAAGGAGGAAACCTAGCGCCTAAGAAGCAGAGCCATTTGGATGTTGGAAGGGGATGAAAACACCAAATTATACCATAAATTCGCCAATTGAAGAAAGGTGATCAACACCATATGGTAGCTACAGAATGATCAGGGGAAGATTTTAAATACTTTTCCACAACTTGCTGAACTTGCCTCCTCACATTTCAAAAGTGCATACCAAGCCCCTAGAGAGACAAACCTTGCAGAAATCATCAAGGTTGCATGAATCTTTCCCAGATATGTGGATCCCGTGGAAGGAGATGAATTAATAAAGGTAGTCACTCTAGAGGAATTGGAACACACCTTAAAGTGGTTCAAAAAGGATAAGAGTCCGGGGCTTGATGGTTGGTCAATTGAATTCTACTTGGATTTCTTCGACATCATTAGGGAAGACCTGCCCAGAATAGTTGAGGATTCGAGAATCAGAGACTTTTTTGAAAATTATATCACCTCTATCTTCCTTGCACTCATTCCGGAGAAAGACAACCCAGACTCCTTTGAGGACTTTCACCCCATATCTCTCTGCAATTGCATATATAAGATCATAGCCAATATTATTGCCAACAGGATGAAACCTATTCTCTCTAACCATATCTCACCAGAGCAATTTGCTTTCCTACAAGACAGACAGGTCCATGAAGCTATTGGCACTTCCCAGGAAGTAATTCATACATTACACTCAAGGCATGGCAAAGGTATGATTATGAAGTTTGATTTATCACAAGCATTCAACAAAGTTAATTGGCTTTATATTAGAATGTTGTTAACTCATTTACGCTTCCCTTACTTATTCATTAAATGGATCATGAGTTGCATTACTAATATCCCTTTCAGTGTCCTGGTGAATGGAAGTGCATCTCCTTCTTTTACCTCTGAAAGGGGGCTGAGACAGGGATGTACCCTCTAGCCTTTGCTCTTCTTGCTCGTTATGGAAGGTCTCAACAATCTCATCAAAGACGAGCATCAAAGGGGCAAACTAAAAGGCATAAAGATAACATAAGGTTGCACCCTAACACACCTTCTTTTTGTTGATGACATCCTGGTTTTTATCAATGGCAGTATTGGGGACATTAGTATCATCAAGGCAAATTTCACCCTCTTCCAAGTGGCAACAGGTATGATCATAAATGATAGCAAGTCTACCTTGACAACAGCTAAATGTACTTCACACGAGATAATTTTTGCACTTCAGCGCTTCCGCTTCACTCATCTGCATTTAGTTGATGGTTTAAAATATCTGGGGTACAAGTTGAAGCCACTGGGTTACAAAATTCCTAACTGGACTTGGCTCATCTCCAAGATGGAAAAAAGACTAAATACATGGTACCTCAAATATCTTTCGCGGGCTGGAAGACTCACTCTCATCAAAAGTGTCCTGGAGGCCACCCTAGTTTCTTAGATATCCTTGGCCTAGATACCCAGGGTGTTCTCAATAGAATTCAAGCCCTCTGCTATAGGTTTCTTTGGCAAGGGAACAACAGGGAAGGATTTTTACTTGGGTCAGATGGGAGGCCCTGAATCTACCAAAAACTGGGGAGGTTGGGGCCTAAAAACATTAGAGGATTTCTCATTAGCACTTGCTGCAAAACTTGACTAGAAATTAGTATCAGTAGATAGCCTATGGATGAGGGTCACATATGCCAAATATATCTCTCCTTTACAGATCATGGACTGGATTAGGAGAGCTCATCTAAGTACCTCAGGTGTCTCAATTATCTGGAAGGTTGTACTTAAGGCTTTGAGCCCGATCAGGGAAGGTATCACCTGGAGAATTCGATCAGGACATACTGTTTGCATTGGTCTTGATCCTTGGGTGGGATGTGGGGACATGCATCGACTACATAGGGATCTCATTCAGTATCTTTAGCAACAAAATTTCACTTATATATCACAAATTGCTAACCTGGAAAATTCCACTTTCCTTCAACAAGTTTGGAAATCTGCACAATAGTTAAACATTCCTCCTATTTGGACACAACAATGGGAGGAGTACACCCAAGCCCTCATGGATGCCCACATCCGTATACTTGATGGGGATGATGAGATTATTTGGGCACTTTCAAAAAATGGCAGGTATACACCTAAATATGGTTATTTGATTTTGGCAATGCCAAGGAAGCCTCTGCTACTTGCTGACTGGTGGAGACATCTTTGGAAACTCAAGGCCCCCCCAAGATCTAGACTCTTAATGTGGACCATCCTTCGGAACAAAATTCCTACTAGAGAAAACCTTCTTAAGCAAGCACAACATGGACCCCATTAGTGTTGATTCTGTAAACAGGCAAATGAGTCCACTTCTCACCCTTTTTTAGAATGTTCAACAACTTGTAACCTATGGAAATTTATCCTACAGCTCATTATTCCTATTACAACCTAGGCTAGAAACTCTATCCTTGTTGTCAGGAAAATCTAGTATCACACTTCCTCAACACACAAGCTTCGGAATCTTCCACTACTAATCTGCTGGACAATTTGGATTGCTAGGAATCGTAGCATATTTCAAGACTGAACACCAAACTGGGCTGTTTTGGCGACTAAAGTCATTGTTGATTACTCACTCATTCCAGATGATCCTCCTCGCAGTGATCGGCACAACCCCTCTCATCTACAAATAAATTTCAACAAACCTTGTGCATTTTTTGATGGTGCAACCCAAGAGAAAGGCTGCGGAGGGGGGGCTATTCTTCACCTATCCCATCATCATTCATACAACATGCTGATTGGATTTCGCAGATGCACAAACAACTCAGCTGAGCTCCTTGCTGCAAAAAAACATATCATACAATTCGCATTGGAGAAAAATTGCACATATTTACAACATTATGGGGACTCTAAAATAATATATGATTGGCTGAACAGGAAAACTAGATGTTCTACATATACATTATTGCACATATTGGATGAGACTTTGAGATTGATCTCATATTTTGACACATTTACTTGCTCACATATTTACAGGGAGCAGAACAGAGCTGCCGACAGCTTATCCAAAGAGGCTGCGATCGGGGAGTCGGGCTTCTGGATGATCAGAGAATAGAATGGAGAAGCCTTCTATCAATATTATCATATGCCTTTTATGGAACTTAATGTGTAACTCATGATATGTTACCGGTTATGTTTTTTTTATTAGGCACAAGCTTTTTTTGATTGTATATATTGTCACTGTACATGTTAACAAGTTTCTTATCATATGTCTCTTAGATTTGTTTTATTTATGTTTCCACCTACGTGGATCGAAGGAAACAATTATGTTATACATGATTATGATCATGCACTGCATATGCACCAACATCTACATAATGTAATTTCTTCTTTATAATGAAATTACAATTTTTCCTTATGGGAAAAAAAATATTTATATATATATAAAAGTTGTGAGACATGTTTGAGGGATTGAATTTCCTATCACTTGGATATACAAGGATTTCCAACATATTTTTTGGCAATTGTGCTACCACTAGTGAACAATAAAAAAATATGTTAACAATACAATTTCTCTATAAAAATTATTTTTACATATTTATACTCTTATTATTATTTTATTTAAAAAAAACAGGTTTAATTAATTGTGAGTTAACTTATATTATATATACTTTTTTGTGACTCAGAGGAACCCAAGGGCCTACCTCACAAGTAGCTACCAGTAAACCTTTGGGGGCTAAAGTAGCTTGCCTGACAAGTATCTACCAGTAAACCTCTGGGGGGCTACAATCTATCCTCCTTCCCATCCTAGTCGCAAGGGTATTTGAACCTGAGTCTCTCAAGTTTCAACCATTTCACATATCTCTGATTACCAATTGAGTTGCCCCAGAGCAAATGATATGAAAAGATATTTAAAACATAAAAGATTTATAATAGGTAAAAAAAAATTGTTTAAAATATGCTTCAATTTGTTTTTATTTTAAAAAAATTGATTTAGTCAAATAAATATTGGTAATTTCTTATACTATAGACTAATTGACATATCACCAATACACTATAAAAAAAAAACAAAAATAATAATTATATAAATCATAAATACAAATTGAAAATATATTTATAATAATAAATTGATATAATAATAAATACACATTCTAAAAATAGGTTTTAGTTAAATTAAATTCCCCTCTAAAAATCAAAATTGTGTTAGAATATCATAATCATAAAAAATAAGTCATTTTAACATACGAATAAACCTTACTTAATATTATATCATTTTTGTAAATAAAAATAAAAATGTGTAACGAAAAAATAAAATTAAAAAATGAAATAGTCATTTATAAAACATCCAACACCCAACGTGTCACACCCCCAGGCCGACGGTAGTCTTTCCACTGTTCTTGGTGAGGTGCGGCACCACTGACCACTTTCTTTTCACCAATACTTATGTTCATGGACTACGCCTAACCATTAGTCTACTTAGTTTGTGTTTCACAACCAAGTAAATTATTATGTTTCCTTTATACCAATGAACACCCATACACATTCATTATCATCAGCAATTATACAAGAGAACACAATTGCACAGTATAAAGGGAGGGAAACTCACTGAACAATGAGTCTGCCCGAATAATATATTATACAATCTTTCAATATTACAAAGCTTTACAAGTATACGTGGAAACACAAAGTTTCATACTTAGCCAAATTTACACTTCTCATACCTCCATGTGATAACAAATATTTCCTTGCCCAAGTCAGGTGGGCGTGCCCTCACACGAGCTGTCAACCAAACTTCACAACCGAACCTTCGCACGACGGGCAGGCAACCTCACTTGAGTCACCCTTCATTTACCTCCGCACAGTGGGTGGGCGACCTCACCCGAGTCCCCTTTCTTCCACCTCCGTGTTTGTCTTCGCACGACGGGTAGGCGCTCACCCGAGCCACCCAAGAACCCGTGCCAATCAAGCACCCAACGCCTTTACCCGTGTACCATGCCTTCACCTTCATTCCAAGATCTCATGCTAACTTAAGGAGCTGCCCAAGGTTGGGCGCATATGACCTGCGCCTTAACCTTTGTTGTGGCTCTTTATCCTTCGCACTTCTTCGCAGAAGACTTGTGTGAACGCTTGAGCTTGTTCCAAATGACTCCATCACATTTTTTATTTATACGGTGCGTTGGGAAAGTCTTGGCTACCCAAGCCGACTTGCCAACGCCCTCACATATCATTTGTTTGCTTGCTTTATGTTGGTCGACCAACACTTCTACGCACCATCCACTACAATATATGAGGTCGGCCCACGGGTTGAGCCTTCACTCCCCATGCCTATAAACACTTTGCTCGTCCTTCTTCCATGTGTATTATAACATGTGTTCATCGCACCTCCGTCAAGGACTTCGCATATTTTCCACCTTCGCTCGTTTGCCAATCAAACTAAACTTGCTTGTACGTCGGGTGGGCATGCCTAGGAACCGCAATTCCTTACATCCTCCTCCACCTGAAATCGTTTTCGTCCTCGACAACATCCCATCTTGGTATCCATCCACCAAGATCAACATCAACAACCAGGGAAAATTTTAAGAACCCCCCCTAAATTTACATGTATAATAAATGGGCGAATCTCCATGGTATATAGGAAAAATGGAAGGCGATTTTATCAATAATATGATATGTGTATATAATTTTTTGGCGAATCTCTCACCAGGCATGGCGAATATTTTACTCAATTATAAAATCTTGTGTTTATTGAATACACAAATGAAATCAT
>APFE030429696.1:37144-60594 GCA_000404065.3 Pinus taeda | reverse complement strand
TAGCTCCCTTCCAGGAGAGACTGGAAAACGAGAGAGAGTTGTAGCTCTCTGCAGGTTGCAGCCTGCGTACTGGTAAAGGACTGCACCAGTACAAGCCCATTGTAAAAGGAGTTTCTAATTTGAAAGAAGATAGAGACATATTGCAGCAGGTGGTTTTCACCCACATTGGGTTTCCACCTTATATCTGGTGTTCTTTTGATGTGACTGTCTACTTTTCTTGTTCATGCTCATTATTGATGGTATTGGTATGCAAAAATAGTATAAATAAGAAAGATTTGGTAAAAGAATTTGATAATACTGATTCACCCCCCCTCTCAGTATTATTGTCAACAATCTCCCCAGTAAGAAGTCCCAAACTAGACCTTAGACGTAGGAGTCTCAATAGTGGGTGGTAATGTAGTGCCTTAACCGTGGTAGCGCACATAGATAAGTATGATGACTTTGTTCGAAAGAAAGTGTGTGACCTTGCAACGAGTCAAGTGAGATGCATGGGGTTTCTAACACAGAATGGGGAAAATGAAGTATGTCCCTTAGAAGTCTGTAATAGTACACAGCCTGAAAGAAACACACGAACGTAATGACCTCACACACTGAAATGTAGAATAGTCCACAAAAAAAGGTAACGGGTTAATCCAACAACACGCATTCAACATGATTCATACAATTGCATACAAAGTAGTTCATAAGAAAATGTGTAAGTTAAACAACATACATTGCTAAAGCAACCAGAATAGTCCAACTACAATAACAAAATATGCATGAAAGTGTGCTGGATTAGTTATTATTATTATAAGAGAAAGTTCCATCCACACATATACCATTGATAGGCACTAGCCCCAATAGTGGAACATTACAATTAAGAACACCTACTCCTCCAAAGAAGTATACTCGCTCTATGTCATGGAGGAGCCAAGGCTCGTCACAATACTCCCAAGCCTTCTCTAAGCCTAAGCATAGCCAAAATCTTGGCTCCCAAAAGCCTGCTCTATGAGTTATGAGGTTCTATTTATAACAAAGGGTGGGGTGACCCTCGACATTCCCCTTTGTGACTCTTTGACTACCCTCATGACTCTTCAACTTCTTTATCAATAAATTATTACATTACATAGTGACTATTCATATTCCACTAATGACACTCAGAATTTCACTTACAATATATTTAAAAATAATGTACATTTTCCACATGTACCCATGTGAGACAAAATATGCTAGAAACAACCTAACAAGACAAAACACTGACTTAGAAGTTTGGGGAAAGACCAAATCGACAACCTCCACTTGATGATTCTCGGTGACGTACTGATACCAAGCTTGGTACTGTGCTATGGTGTCACCAAACTGCTTGATAACATATTTATGATAACGAACTCTTGCCTCCATAGCTTTTAGGTATATGGTCTTGGAACCCTTGTCCAACTCATCCTGAAGCATGTGCAACATGGTCTTGACTATAACAAGACCAGGGAAAATTTTAAGAATCCCCCCTAAATTTACATGTATAATAAATGGGTGAATCTCCATGGTATATAGGAAAAATGGAAGGCGATTTTATCAATAATATGATATGTATATATAATTTTTTGGCGAATCTCTCACCAGGCATGGCCAATATTTTACTCAATTATAAAATCTTGTGTTTATTGAATACACAAATGAAATCATTGCATTTCTTTAAAATATCTTTTGAAATCAAAATTACCGAAATTACATATCGATAATCTAGTGGGTGTAAGATAAAATTCACCCGTGCCATTCACAAAAAGCATGAGAAAAAAACCTAATACTATATATAAAACCAAGAAAAATTCAAATTCATCACTTCTAGGGACCTCATAACCACCCCTCCTGCCAATACACAAGTATGTTCCTGTTTGCAATTGTAGAAAAAGATTAACAAATTTAAATCTGTTAACTCCACTTCTAGGGACTCGTAACCACCCTGCCATAACAGAAGTATGTTTACTCCAGCATATGTTGGAAAGTTATAGAAGGATGACTAGTGCAATCAATCCATTCCTTTTAGCCCTGGATTTGTTTCAGTTTAAAACAGAAGTATACAAATATACTTGTCCAATGTCTATTCTTTAACCATTCACCTTAAGATGTTTTTACAATATAATTTCCTAAGTCTATTTAATATCTTCATTATCATAAAAACCAACCTATATCCATCTTAACTCCACATCTACCACTCCTAGGGGGATGAAATCTATTTATCCTTCTGAGCACTTGGTAGACCCAGAATTAAGATGGATCTAAGATAGAATTTCCCCTTTAAATAGTCTATGCTCACATGAATACCATATCTTCATTATCATAAAAACCAACCTATATCCATCTTAACTCCACATCTACCACTCTTAGGGGATGAAATCTATTTATCCCTCTGAGCACTTGGTAGACCAATTAAGATGGATCTAAGATAGAATTTCCCCTTTAAATAGTCTATGCTCACATGAATACCATGGGTTATTAAGATGGATCTAAGATAGAATTTCCCCTTTAAATAGTCTATGCTCACATGAATACCATGGGTTATCATAAACCAGGAGCTTAAAAATTACTATTAGTAATTTATAAAAATTAATAGAATTAATAGTTGATTTTTATTTTATTTTTATTTTAACCAAGCTAAAATGTTTAACATACATTAAATTACAACATCCATTTTTACTCTTGATCGGATCAAATATTTTTTCACTCTATGCTAGTTTCCATAAGATGGATCTATTCTGGTTTAATTCCCCCATTTAAATAGACTACATTCCAAGTGAATACCATGGGTCAATACCAAGTGCCATTTTGGTGAATACCATGGGTCAATATTAGGGTTAATAATGTTTTTTTGCATGGTATTAATATAAAAAAAATGTTTTATTTGTTGACCATACGTCTCGTTTATTTATATTTTTATTAATTTACCATACCATTCATAAATACAAGGTGACTTATGGAGTAAATATAAAAAATGTTTATTTGTTTACCATACCTCTCGCTTATTTATATTTTTATTAATTTACCATACCTCTTTTACAAATATGGTATTTGGCCCATAGGATTCACTTAAATAAAAGTTCTTTCTTGAGCCCTCATAACTAGAACAAGGGTTAAGGACTAAATATAAAAAGAGGTTTTATTTATTTACCATGCGTCTAGTTTATTTATATTTTTATTTATTTACCATACCTTTTGAGTAAATATAAAAAGACGTTTTATTTATTTACCATACCTTCACTTTACTTATATTTTTATTTGTTTACACCCTTGCATGTATATAAGGTGACTTATGGAGTAAATATAAAAAATGCTTTATTTATTTACCATACCTCTCATTTATTTATATTTTTATTAATGTACCATACCTCTTTTATAAATATGGTATTTGGCCATTTCGCCCATAGGATTCACTTAAATAAAACCTATTCTTGAAAAATGGGCGAATGAATTCACTTAAATAAAACCTATTCTTGAAAATGGGCGAATGGGTGGTTGTAACTCCTAATTTCAAGGGCTAAATTTACCTTTTTTACCCTCTCCCTTAAAATAAGGTGCGCTATTTGAGGTGATTTGTAAAATTGTACTATGATACAAAATATTCGCCCACTAAAAATTTAAAACCCCTTAATTTCGCCAAAGGGCGAACATTCGCCCCTAAAATCACCCCTAGTACTTGTTTATATATGCATGTATGTGGTTAATATACATCTGATCCTGTATTATTTATGAATTTAGATCCTTGTTTCTTGGATAGTAGTATGTCGCTGTGATTCCACAGGTTCTTTTGAAGCTAGGCAGACAAAGAAGAAGTGACGAAGCTCTATCAAGAAGGAGAGGAAATCAAACGCAAGACTCAGGTTGGTCTTCTTGGTCCTCCTCTCGTCTATTTTCATAAAAGGGAACAATAGTAGACTTTGATTGTTTGTTTCTAAGATAGCCACCCATCTTAATGGGAATAGCAGCATCCGAGTGGACACTGTTCCTGGATAACACAAATGCTACAAAAATCAGTTGTGAAAGATAGTTGAAAATATTGATGTAAATATTGATGAAGCTTTTCCTGAAAAAGAAGTTGAAATCAATGGAGAAGAAGATCCTATTATTGGAGATCCATAAGAAGATGGTGCAAAAGAAGAAAAGGAGCTGGAAAATCAAAAGGAACCATATCAAACTCCATCAAGAGTAAAATTCATTCAAAAACATCAATGAGAAGCTCAAATTATTGTTGATGTAGATGATGAAATACAAACTCGAAGAAATATGAAAAGACACCAAAAATGAATGATATTGCCTTGTTATCCACAATAGAACTAAAAAATTTCACTCAAACAAGGATCCTCCCTAGATAAAATTAATGGAAGAATAAATGCATCAAGTTGAAAATAATGGAACATGGGAGCTATTACCTCGTCCAAAGGATAATAATGTCATAGGAACCAAGTGGGTGTTCAAGAAAAAGATGAATTAAGAAGGAAATATCATCAGAAATAAGGCAAGGTTGGTGTGCACGGAGTACTCTCAAATTGGAGGACTTGACTTTGAAGAAACCTTTCTCATGGTTCCTGATTAGAAACCATAAGAATTTTTTTGCAATTTTCTTGCTCTAAATCATTCAAATTTTATCAAATGGATGTAAAATTAGCATTTCTAAATGGTGACCTAAAGGAATATTTATACATGGAAAAACTAGAAGGGTTTGACTTAGCACAAGGAAAAGAAAGTTTTGTTTGGAAATTGAAGAATACCAATGTATGGAATAAAGTAAGCTCCAAGATCTTTGTACACTAGACTTTATCACTTTATTCAACAAAAAGTATTCGAGAAAGAAATTGTAAGAAGAAATGTTACATGAAGATGGACAATGATAATCTGTTAATCTTACCAATATACATTGATGATATGATTTTGGGAGAAACAATGATGAAATGAGTTAAAAGTTTTCCAAAAACATGTCAAAAGAATTTAAAATTTCAATGATTGGTGAGTTGTATTGATTTCATGGACTTCAAGTAACTTAAACCAAAGTAGGTATGTTCATATCATGAGCAAAATATCCCATAGATATGCTCAAGAGATTTTGGATGGAAGAATCTGCTATTGTGAGTACACCTACGATTACAGGTTGTGAGCTAAGTAGGGATGATGAATCTCCTATGGTGGATGTTACTCTTTATAGATCAATGATTAGAGCTATTTTATATCTAACAACTTCATGACCAAACATCTTGCAGGAAATATGAATGCTAGCAAGATTCCAATCATCCCCCAAAGAATCTCATATGCTAGCTATAAAGAGAATTCTCAGATACCTAAAAGGCACTCCTGATTTTGGACTATGGTACCCTAAGAGCACAAATATTACCTTGACAATATATATTAATGCAGCTTAGGTAGGAAGCAATGATGATCAAAAGAGTATTAGTGGGAATGAATTCTTCGTAGGATATTGTCTTGTGTATTGGCTTAGAAAGAAACAATCATCTATATCTCTCTTCACAACTGAAGTTGAGTACAAAGTAGCACCAGATTGTTGTACACAAATAATATGGATGAAGGAAGATTTGAAGGATGTCAACATAGAAACAAATCAGCCTATCACCATCTATTGTGACAACAACAGTGCAATTAGTCTCTCAAAGAACCCATTCATGCATTCAAAGAAAAAACATATCCCAATCAAGTAGCACATCCTCGGAGAATAGGTTACAGAGTAGAACATTAAAATGGAGTATGTCAACACTGAGGAACAAATTGTAGATATCTTCACAAAACCCTACCTCGAGAAGCATTTGAAGATATTCGTCATAAGATGGGGGTCGTTTATCTTGCATCCCATTAGAGCATCCCTTTTCTTTGATGATAAAGGGGGAGAATATGACAGGGGGAGAAACATGATGAAAGGGGGAGCAGCGTGATGACAGGGGGAGAAACATATGAGGAGATTATTATCAATGATAGGAGGAGTAGCATATGAGGAGAGTGTTTCCATCGATATCAAATGGGGAGATTGTTGGAATGTTTTTTGTCATTGATGTCAAAGGGAACACTAGTTCATGAAGGAAATTACATAATCTTGTAGAGAATTTCAAGCTCTTTCTAAAAAGTACTTATTTGCCCCTTAACTCCTCTTATGATCCAGGTGGATGTTGGTGGCAACCCACCTATCCCACCTAGACCTCGAGTCAGTTTCATTCGTTTCCTTGTTTATTTCAGCATTTACTATTTGTAGCAGTTTTTCGAGTCTTGAACTTCTAGAGCAATTTTGACCCCGTAAATGGCATTTTTTAGGTTTGTATGATGCAGGAGCAGGCGACTCAGAGAAAAGCCTGCACTTTCTATGTTTTTTTTTTTTTTGTTCCAGTTAAAAATAGGAAAGTAAAAAAATTATGTAAATATTCTTTTCCCTAAATAAAAGGAAATTTCTATGTTTCCAGTTAAAATTAGGATAAGGATGGGGAAAAGCTTCCAGCTTTATATCATTATGTAAAAGAGGAAAAATCCTATTTTTTTCTAGAAAATAAGGTCTCAGAACATCTATTGTACATATCCATTATTCTTATAAATAAAGCTGCAGCTGAGCTCTCATCTCATCGAGAGAGAAAGGAGAGATGAAAGGCAATACGAGTGGTTTTTTTATGAACCCTCTCATGTAATTGAATGGTGTTATTAATGCATATATTTTTAACTAACTGTAAAAAGATTTGAGATTTCCGCAGCGTTACATGGCGCAACTGATATGTAATATATATAGCTGTATGTTAATTACCCTGGCAAAGTGCGGCGTGGATTATTTCCTTTGTTTTCTTTTTGGATTGAAATTTGAGTTGTAACCGAAAGTGGAAATGCGGATGCGGCTGTGTGTTTTCATCGATGATATTTTTAATTATTCGCGTGGGAATTATGTTGAACGCTGCTTGTAGAACGGTGATCCATGACGTGAGCAAAACTGTGTTATGTTGGATGCTGTTGGAGTATTTACCGAGTCAGAGTTCCCTTTATTACTTTGCTGGCAATTAATACATCTGTTAAGTTAATGATTATACATATAACGCTTACATATGGAGAGTAGTAGCGCATGCCTGGAGTGCTAGTCGACGGCAGAGCCTTGGCTCAGAGTATTACGGTATTGAAGATTTTGATATGTGTCATGTTATGAAATTGTTGTGAAGACGGCTTTAAAAAGGTTATCGCTGAATTAGCTGGTGCAGCGGAAGCATGGTGATTGTGTGAATGATCCTGGTTTGCAGGCTACGGGCAGCCTGTCATCAAGTGGTATCAGAGAGGGAATATTTTCTTGAAGAAGTTTGTTTTTTTTAGTATGTTTTTTTGAAGAACTCAAGAAAGTTTTGTTGAAGATCTGATATGCAGCATGCACAAGTGAACAAGATTGCAGTAGTGGAAAGAAGACAAGATCAGGCAAGATCTTAAAGGTGAGATTGTTTTTCTGATTTGGAATTTGTAAACGAAGTTTATGGTTGCAGAGAAGGTGGCAGTGAACCTGGCATTCAGCTGAAGGCTGGATAGAGAGGACAACTGAAGTGTTCTCAGGAGAGAGTGGGAGATTGCAGAAGCCTAGAAGGAGCAAAGGTGTTGCTGAGGAAGAGGTTCCAGACGAAGGACCCATGCTTACCAAAAGACTAAGTGAGGAAAGCTTAGTGAGGTAAGATTGCAGCTAGGAGGACTAGCTGTTGCAGAGGCTTATTGCAAAGGAGCTCGTGAAGAAAAAACGAGAAGAAGATGACTACTAATATTCATAGCAGAGGTTCAAGAAAAAGCCACAGTAGAGGACATAAGAAAGAAGATGCCAAGATAAATGGCACTGTAAATGATGATGTGATGCTGCAACAATGCTACAAAGAAATTGCACTGCTGGAATACTGGTTGGAGAATCTAGGATATGACAGGGAAAACACAGCAGATGGAAGAGTTCAATACAGTGAAAAAGTACAGAAATTTGCCATGGAAGCAGAGGACGGTAAGAAGGTGAGACTAGCTGACAGTCTCATCGTAAATACAAATCAACATGTTGAATATTTTCCAGAGAAAGTTGAGGAGAAAGCGAGTGAAACTTTTTTGGATCCTGAAAAAGACTTGGAGCTGCAGAAAAAGAAATTAGTGACTGAAGCGACAAATGAGACCAGTGGGTCTTGTGATTTTAATTCTAACAATTTGATTGTGTTTACAGGTGATGAGCCAAAGTATGTTGCAGAGGGACAGGAAGTTTGGGAGGTAGCAACATCTATGGCGGAAGTTTGGGAGGTAGCAACATCTATGGCGGCAGTTGAATTAACAAAAATTGGGAACAGCAACAGCAAGCTGGACATAGAAATTGAAGAAATATGGCAGTTGATGATGCAACAATCAAATTGGAGGAAAATAGAAATAGCAGCAAGCACGATCGATCAGAACTTGAACCTGATTGAGAGAAAGAAGAAGATGGAGGAAAGGACAACAGAAATGCAGCGGCAGCAAAGGAATAAAGCATTTGGACGGTTGCAAAACAAAGTATGGGATCCAAGAAGATCACGACCACAAACCACATGATCAGGAGATCATGATCATTTTCAACCTTGGGAGTCTGATGCAGGAGCAGGCGACTCAGAGAAAAGCCTGCACTTTCTATGTTTTTTTTTTTTTTTTTTTCCAGTTAAAAATATGTTTTTCTCAGTTAAAAATAGGAAAGTAAAAAAATTATGTAAATATTCTTTTCCCTAAATAAAAGGAAATTTCTATGTTTCCAGTTAAAATTAGGATAAGGATGGGGAAAATCTTCTAGCTTTATATCATTATGTAAAAGAGGAAAAATCTTGTTTTTTTCTAGAAAATAAGGTCTCAGAACATCTATTGTACATATCCATTATTATTATAAATAAAGCTGCAGCTGAGCTCTCATCTCATCGAGAGAGAAAGGAGAGATGAAAGGCAATACGAGTGGTTTTTTTATGAACCCTCTCATGTAATTGAATGGTGTTATTAATGCATATATTTTTAACTAACTGTAAAAAGATTTGAGATTTCCGCAGCGTTACATGGCGCAACTGATATGTAATATATATAGCTGTATGTTAATTACCCTAGCAAAGTGCGGCGTGGATTATTTCCTTTGTTTTCTTTTTGGATTGAAATTTGAGTTGTAACCGAAAGTGGAAATGTGGATGCGGCTGTGTGTTTTCATCGATGATATTTTTAATTATTCGCGTGGGAATTATGTTGAACGCTGCTTGTAGAACGGTGATCCATGACGTGAGCAAAACTGTGTTATGTTGGATGTTGTTGGAGTATTTACCGAGCCAGAGTTCCCTTTATTACTTTGCTGGCAATTAATACATCTGTTAAGTTAATGATTATGCATAGAACGCTTACATATGGAGAGTAGTAGCGCATGCCTGGAGTGCTAGTCGACGGCAGAGTCTTGGCTCAAAGTATTACGGTATTGAAGATTTTGATATGTGTCATGTTATGAAATTGTTGTGAAGACGGCTTTAAAAAGGTTATCGCTGAATTAGCTGGCGCAGCGGAAGCATGGTGATTGTGTGAATGATCCAATTTGAATGAAAAATAAAACTATAAGGAACTCAAACCTGGAGCAAGAAAGATAAGTTCATATCTAGTGAACTTGGAAAGAAGATAAAACAAGTTTCTCGTGATTGTTATCTATGGTTTTCTATGATTTTTTGGATCATTGTTTGGTAGATCTTTGTTATATTTTGGAAAAAATTGTTTGTTGTATTTGTTTCCATGTTTAGTGAATATATTTTGGCCCTTAAAGACTATAACTAAAGCACTGGAGTAGACCTCTCAAAATCATAGATTTTGGCCCTTAGAACATAAATATCTATGCCATAAATCGCCACCTCTTGAAAATCTTTCAATTCAGCCCTAGGAGCAGACCTCTATAGCTCAGACTTCAGGAAAATTCTAAACAAAGTATGAACACAATTCAGACCTATAGTAGATCATGTTTTTGGCCTTTTGTGGAATATCTTTGGCCCAATGTAAAGCATAATCATACCTTAATTTTGGACCTGAAGTCACTTGAACCTGTGAAAAGTACACTTTAGATCTATAGCCTCAGACTTAGCCCATAAAAAAGCTTTGAAACTATGACATACTTGGCACATTTGGACCTGTGAGGAGTTCAAGTTTTTAGCCTCTAGGAATAGAACTTCATCTGCAAACTTAAGAAGCATTTTATGGATATTGTTGAACCTATAACATATTTTGGTACTATTTTTTGAACTAAAGTTGAAGTAAATATTTGAAGTGATTGTTGGAGCATATTTGAAGCATTATTGAGGATATAATTGAGGCATTGTTAGAGCATTTTTGGAGCACTACTAAATCCTTGTTGGAGTAGCGTTTAGAGGACTTGTAGTTTAGACCTTGAAGCCATATTTATAATTAGTTTTGGAGTAACCCCTCTTGTAACAAAGTTAAAGTCCTTGAAGCCATCATCAAAATAGTTGTTGAAGATTTTTTTTTTTTTTGTGCAGTGTTGAAGCATAGTTGTTGAAGATTTTTTTTTTTGTAGTGTCGAAGCATATTTGAGACTCTTGTTGATGCAATCTTATTTAATATTAGTTGATATTATATAGATCACTTGTTGGAACATACATCCTCGAAGCACTGAAGATTTTTAAAGTAAGTATTTCTTGTAAAGTTTTATTGGCTTGCCAAAGTTAAAGCTTGGAGTTTTTGAAAGGATTCAAGTCCTTATTTTTGACCAAGTTTGAGCTTAGAAGTTGTTGAGAGGGTTGGAGTCCTGATTTTTACCAAGTAGGAGCTTGGATCTGTTCAAGGTTGCAGCCTTGAAAAAGTCACATATTATATTGTACAAGTTGGAGCCTAATTTGTTGTATAAGAGGATTGGAGTCCTCACTATTTTGATTAATAATTTATTTATTTTTTATCTCTTGTATTTTGGTCTATTTTGTGATAAAAATCTTAACTCGCATATAAATAACAATTGAAAGAAATATTGATTCATCCCCCTTCTTAGTATGTCCAACATCCCTATCATTCAAATTTATTAGATCTATAATATTATTTCCTTTATATTACCTCAATGATGATCTACTCTTTCTTTTAGTCTTCAACCACATTTCATTTTACTACATTCCATTATCTGCTCACCACACCAACTCAGACATCGCAAGACACATCCTTAGCTCACACTCTCTTCTACTCTTAGCTCAACATCATATTCAAATTCATCTCAAATCTACATTCAAATCTATTTTGGTATTTGGTTTTCATTAACACAGTTACTAGTCTTCACTCTACCATATGTTCTACTCAAGCTTCATTTGCTTAAGTGGGCTTACCCTTCTTCACTTGGTCTGCTCTAAAATCTCGATCTCATAGGTGTTCACTATTTTTCTTGAACTATTAACCCTCTTCACATATTCACTCATATAACCTAAGCTTCAATTATTTTCCTCTTCTTATATAGTTTTTGGCCCTTCTTTAGCATGGGAGGAAAACCATGGTATTGACCCACCATTTTGTGAATTAACTCGATCACCCTCCTCTCAACAATTCCTCAACTCCACTAGTCCTTATTCTTGACTTTTCAATAGTTCAATTTATATTTCCAATGGTTCCAACCTTTCTAACTCCTTTCAATTCAATCTTTTACCACTTGTGCTCTTCACATATACCACATATGCACTTCTCATATGTCTGAGCTCGTAATTATGGCACCCCATAACCCACACCATAATTGGGTAGTTGAGAGGAAGAACAAGACCATAGTGGGATAAGTAAGGGCCATGTTGCATGGTCTAGGGCTGTCATTACATTTGTTGGCATAAGCATTAACACCATAGTCTACTTGTAGAAGCAAATTCCTCATAGGATACCTGGTATGATCACACTAGAGGAAGATTTATATGGGAGAAATCTTGATGTGTCTCATTTCAGAATTTTTGGAGCTTCATTTTATTTCCATGTCTCCAAGGATTTTAGTAATAAATTTTAGCATACAACAAATTTCGGATTTTTTTGTAGGATACACCGAAACTCCACATAATTACCTTGTTTATTTTCCTTCATTGAGGATGACAGTTATAAGGAGATATGTCAATTGTGATGAAGGAAATGCTATGTGATGCTCTCTTTAATAAGAGTTAAGTATCCCACTGGAGTAGGATCTTTTTTCTCCAAAGGAGGAGCCTCGGGATGAGCTTCAAGAGATTGTGGAGAAGCTACATGTAGAAGAGAAGACAAGAGGTATAGTGGAGGCACGCACTCAACCAAAATATTCTAGAGAGGGTAGAAAGAGAACCAGAGAAGTTGATATATTTTTGTAGGATGCTAGGGAGAATGTGGGAGCCTCTACATCATAATGCAAGAGGAGGAGGTCACTTCATAGGTACACTAGTTACATGGCTCTCATGACAAAGATCATTGATATAGGGCCTTCTTCATTTGAGGAAGCGGTTTTTCAACCTATTTGGATTGATGCCATGGTGGAAGAATATGAATCCATGATGAATAATAATGTATGGGAGGAGGTGTTGAGATTACAAGGGAAATATGTGGTTGGTTCGAGATGGATCTATGCATCGAGAAGTAAAATCCCAGATTTGTGGCCAAAGGATCCTCTCAGATAGAGGGAGTGGACTATGAGGAAAATTGTTCACAAGTTGCAAGATGTTCCTCAATTAGATCCATTCTAGCATTGGCTGTGAAGATGGGGTGGAAAATTGGATGTGAAGACTGCCTTTCTCAACAATGTTGTTGAGGAGGAAATTAGAGTGACCAGAAGGATTTGAGACATATGATTGGGAGCCACATGTATGAAAAATCAAGAGAGCATTTTATGGTCTAAAAAAGGCACCCCAAGCATGGTACACTCAGATCAAGAGTTATCTCACTAAATTGGGTTTCACCAAAAGTGAAGTAGATATGAACCTATATCAAATTGTGGTTGGTAGTAACTTGCTTATTCTTGTTATGTATGTCAATGATTTAATATTGACAAGTGATGAGAAGTTGATCCTCTCTTGAAAAGGGCATCTTGCAAGGGAAATCGAGATGAAAGACATGGGCCTCATGCATTACTTCCTCGGGCTGGAAATATGGTAGGGTGATGGTGAATTGTTTGAGATACTTCAGAGATTTAACATGGAGAATTATAAGCCCATGGACACACCTCTAGCTAAAAACTGGATGAAGTAGTATGATTCTTCAGTTGAGGAAGTTGATCCTACCATTTACAGGAAACTTGTGGGTCCACTAATGTATCTTGTGAACACATGACTCGACATGTACTATGCAGTCAACCAACTTACCCGAGCTATGGTGAGGCTTGCCAAATTCTATTGGAAGACATCAAAGCATGTGTTATGGTACCTCAAAGGCACTACCCAATATGAATTATGGTATAGAAGAACAAAGGGAGTGTTACCGGGAATAGTGTCCACTCAGAGCTGCTATTCCCACTAAGACTGGTAGCTATCTTAGAAACAAACAAGTAAAGTCTACTTTTGCTTTCCTTTATGAAAATAGATAAGAGTGGAACAAAGGACACCAACCCTTAGTCTTGGTGCTTTGTTCCTTGCTTGATTCCTCTCCTTCCTGATAGATTTTTCCACTTATTCTTCGTTCTGCGCAGCTTCAAAAGCACCGAATCAAAGCAACATACTACTACGAAGACCAAGGATCTATTCATAATAACACAGGACTAGATATGTTTTAACCATACCAATGCATATATAATCAAACTTACAGGATATGGGGGAAACTTGATTCTTTATTAATATCAAGAAAAGTAGGAGGATTACAACCATATTTTCTGACCCAGCATCATCCTCCAGCAAGAAAGCCCTCTTCACCTCAAGTAAGCTTAGGTTCACCAACACTATGAAGTTACACCAGGAAACCATAGCCACTTCTCTACAAGATACAAGATTCCAGCCTCCTGGATCTCTATGATGAGGGATCCATATATAGATGATTGTAGGGGTGTGAGTCATCTTCTAGGGTTTTGATTAGTGTCCTCTCTCTGATAGTTCTTGATTCCACTTGGAGACTGATGATCTCTTACTCATCCCTGGTCGAAAACAAAGAGGCAAGTGTTAGAGGGGAAGCTTCTGGAAGATTTCATGATCTTCCACCTCGCAAATTCTCCTTGCCATTTGTCCATTTCCGAACATCGCACCCTACAGAGGGGCCATTCAGTATGCATCACACCTTTTACACTGGGAAGGTGATATGCATCGCACCCTCTGCACTGGGAATTCAGTATGGTCCCGTTTTGACCATTTCTGAGCAGTTTTTAGTGGAGAACTTCTGGGAGATGATGTAATCAGCTGACCTTATTCCTTTAGGCAGTGAAGCAACACTTTTAGGGACTTAGAAGCCCTCATTTTATGGACATTTATGATTGGGGTTGCAGTGCCCAAAAATTTCTATAACAAGGAGTGAAGCTGCAAGGCTTCACCAATGCATATTGGGTAGGGATTCAATCTGATAGGAAACTTACATCATGATTTATCTTCAGCGTTGGGTTCACATTTGTTTCCTAATACAACAAAAATAAAAGGTTTGTGGCACTTAGATTAGTAGAGATTGAATACATGGTTGTAAGTCAAGCATCATGTGAATAAATTTGGATGAGGAAAATACTTGTGGAATTATTCAATCGGAGATGTATTCAATAGTGATATATTGTGATAATCATAGTTTCATTAAGCTCTCTAAGAATTTGGTATTTCATGACAAGTCCAAGCACATTTATATTTGGTATCATCATTTGTGGGATTGTGTGCAAAGGATAATTGTGTTGCTACAATACATTTCAACTAAGGATCAATATGTTGACAGCTTGACAAAGGCATTTTCAAGAGGTAAATTCAAATTCCACAGGTGCAGGATAGGTGTGGTGGAAAATCCCTTTCTTGCTAATAGGTAGTGTTAAAAAATGTAGGACGAAAGGCTAAATTTGACTTTAGCCTTAGTCAAATTGAGTAAATCAAATTTCCACATCAGTAGGACAACTTGGAGATAGCTAACTAGTGTCACATGGCTCTTTTCACTTAGTTAGCTTAGTAAATTCGAGTTATAGAGTTTGGAGTTTAGTTATGCACGTGTGATTGCTAAATTTTAGTAATCTAGTTCAGTTATTTTTAATTGTATTCAGTTAACTAACCTCCAACTATTCTTGGAGTCAATTGAAGATCAGTTGTGTAGTGAGACAACATTATAACTAAGATATATGTTATTTAATTGATCAATCAACCCAAAATAGTAGTGCATGCAAGGAATTCAAATTCCTCTGCTAAAGTGGAGATGACAAGGTCGTGTAACATCAGTTGTAAACTAGTTTCGAGGTTACAATTGTTGCATTCAATCAATGATCAATCCTTGGGAATTACACAATCAATTTGTAGGAAATTCCTATCTTTTAGGGGCTAACTTCCTTAGGATTTGTATAAGGAAATAGGAGGATTGGTGGGAAAATTATTGGCTAAGTGTTGGCCAGAGTTTCTCATTGAGTAGAGAGAACAATTATTGTTTTGCAGGTTGAGCTTAGAATTGGAGCTAGCAGTTGTAATAGTTCCTCTATTCATATGATTAATGAAGAAACACTTGAGGGGTTTTTCTTAGTTGAGTTCACTGAGAAATCATTTTGTATTTATGGTTTTGCTTATTGCATGTCTATGAACGTTGTTCTACATTGTGATTTTCTTTCCCCAAATAAGTAGAGTAGAATTGTGTCTTGATTTCATGTTGAAATCTTGAGCAATTGAAATTTCTATCAAATTTCTGCATGATATCAGAGCCTTGAAATCACATTAGAACCAATATTTTGAACTTGTCTCTCAAGAATTTCGATTTGGAAACTTCAAAGCAGCAGATTTTCTTCAGGATTAGGAGAATGTCTTTCAATGGTCTGAGAATTGAGTATTCCCTAGAGCATAGCTCAAATTTCATAGCCTAGAAGGATCGAATGGAAGTAGTGCTTGATGAAAATGGTGTGTTAGAATATGTTAAATTGATATTGCAAAACCTCCACAGTCAAATGCACAACAACTAACCTAGTGGAAGAAGGATTTTGAAAAGGCGAGAAGGATTATTCTAGAAGGTGTGAGAGACCATGTGGTCTCAAATATCCATGGTATAGAGACACCATTTTATATGTGGAAGGGACTGACTGGTCTATTTGAAAATAACAATGACCAAAGAAAATTGGCCCTACAAGACTAGGATGCCGAAAAATGTCATTATTCCACAGTATTTCTCCAGGTTTACACAATTTTGAGATGAGCTTGGAGGGGTTGGGATGAATGTATCAGAAGATAACCTGATGAGCCTAAATCTTCTAGGCCTTCCAAAATCATGGAACAACTACTAGAAATTTTTGAATCAAAGGGAAAAATTACCAAATTGGAAAGGGTTGTGGTTTGATTTGGTTCAAGAAAAGTTCAGGAGAAATAACAGAGATGGAACATAATTCACAGACAAGGATGAAGAGAATTTTAAATTGTTGGAAAGGGGAAGAAGTGAAAAGGGAAGAAGACCCAGATCAAACCTAAATCCATCCAAAATAATGGAAATACGAAAGACTTGAACAAGATAAAATTCTTTCACCACCACAAATTCGAGCATTATGCAACAAAATGTTTGCACAAGAAGTGTAAAAAGAAGGCTTCAGGAGGAGAAAGTGAAGCACTTGCTTCGTAATTCGAATTAGACTTCACCCTAATAGCATGCATACTAGAACTATTATGGGGAGTGTGTGGTACCTTGATTCTGGTGCCTCATTCCATATGACAGGGTGCAAGGAGTTTTTTAGTAGCTTGGAGGAGAAGGATCTCCATATGCATATTGAATTGGGGGATGATGGGAGGTACACCACTACATGAATTGGTAATGTCACCTTTGAGATGTAGAAATCCTCTCCTCTTTACCTCAAATATGTTATGTTTACACCTGGGCTAAAGAAGAACTTGATCTTTGTAGCAGTTTTGGAGGATCGTGGCTATGATGTTATTTTCAATAAAGGAAAATCCTTTCTAAGACACATAGCTACCGAGAAAGTGAGCCAAATTGGAATTCAATTGAAGAATCTATACAAACTTGAGGTGGGAGATTGTACTGAATTGACCAGTAAGGTAGAAAAAGTGCAGAGATGAGATGTTGGAGAATTTAGGCACATGAGATTGGTTCATCTACACCATGGTGCCTTAAAAATTCTCGCTAAAGGCTCCCTTGACCAGCAGGATGTCTACAAGATTTTCACATTAGGGATATATGTCAAATCCACCTTCAATGGTTGAGATAGAGAAGAAGATGTAATCTTGGAGCGAGTCCACTATGATGTTTGTGGACAATTTTCTACAATCTCCACAACAAAACATAAGTACTATGTTATTTTTATGGATGATTTCTCTAGAAAATTTTGGATCTTCTTTATGTGGAAGAAGGATGAAGTTTTCTCAAAATTTGTTGAATTTGGGGCATTGATTGAGAAGGATACCGGGAATAAGGTGAAGGCTCTCAAGAGTGACAATGGAGGTGAATTTGTTTCGCATGAATTCAAGGAGTTCTATGCCAAAGAATGTATTCAAAGAGGCTGACAACACCCCATAACCCACAAGAGAATGGGGTATTTGAGAGGAATAACAGGAGCATAGTGGGGGAAGAAAGTGCCATGTTGCATGATCAGGGGTTTCTATGACATCTATGGGAAGAATCATGTAACAAAACTGTCTACTTGCAGAATTAGATTCCTCACAAGATACTTGGTATGATCACACTGGAGGATATTTCTCTCGGAGAAAGCCTGAAGTGTCTCATTTTAGAATCCCTGGAGCTTCATTTTACTGCCATGTCTCCAAGGATTCAAGGAAGAAACTTGAGCCTACAATAAATTTGGTATATTTTTTAGGATCCACTGAAACTCCACACAATTATCAAGTGTGTTTTCCTTCACTAAGGATGACAGTTGTGAGGAGAGATCTAAAGTTCAAAGAAGACAATGCTATGATGTGATCTTTGGAATGAGAGCTAAGTACCCCACTGGAGCAAGAAATTTTAGCTCCAAAGAAGCAGCTTCAAGAGGTTTGGAGCAACCATGGGCAGAAGAGAAGATGGGAGGCAAAGTGGAGGCACCCATTCAACTAGAATCTTCCAGAGAGGGGAGAAAGAGAACCAGAGAAGTTGATAGATTGTTGCAGGATGCTAGGTAGAATGTGGGAGCCCCCACATCACAACACAGGCATAGGAGTTCACCTGATAAGTACATTGGTTACATGGCTATCATGATAAATCTCATTGAGACAAAGCCTTCTTCATTTGATGAAACATTTTCTCAACCTATTTGGGTTGATGCCATGGTGGAAAAATACAAATCCATCATGCAGAAAAGTGTACGGAAAGTTGTACCGAGATGAGAAGGGAAATCAGTGGTTGGCTCGAGATGGATCTAAAAAGTGAAGCATCCAACTGACAAGAGCATCAAGACGGAAGTGGCTAGATTTGTGGCCAAAGCATCCTCTCAGATAGAGGGAGTGGACTATGAGGAAAAGTTTTCACCAGTTGCACGATATTCCTCAATTAGATCCATTCTAGCATTGGATGCAAAGATGGGTTGGAAAATACACTAGATGGATGTGTGATCTAGTTGGATATTAGTGGCGACTTGCCTATTCCACTTGGACCTCCAATTTGTTTCATTATTTGCCTTAGTTATACAATAATTTAATATTTTTAGTAGCTTTTTGGGTCCTAAACTTCTCAACCTGTTTTGACCCTATAAATGGTTTTTTATGTTCACAACAAGACCACTGCAAATATTGTACTACTCAGAGAATATTTATAACAAGGTATTGTACGCACCAAACAAAGATCATATGACCAACTTACGACCTCAAGAAGTTGGTTTTCCAACTAACCCAATGGGGCCCACAAACTCTTGGTGTTCCATCTCCTAGGGATAGGGTTTTTGTTGTTTAGGGGTTCCCTTTTTCGTTCAATAACAAAAAGAACCTTGAGCCACATTGTATCACAGTTCATAGGCATGTAGCCACCACATCGCTTCTCAGAGATAAGCTACCATCACCAGAGCTAGTTTGTTTCCATTCTATATGCAAACATATTTCAATTCTTTCACATTAATGAAATGAAACTTTATTTATGCTGCATCTCTATGTTTATGTTTATGTTGATATCTATATATTTTTTTTCTCATGCATAAGTCTGGACCAGTGCTATTAGAGCGATATGCTCTTTATTTTCATTTCTGTGCATGTCCCCAATGAGGTTGAGGTATAAGGAGTTAGGGCTTGAACTAGTTTAACCTTTGCAAGGTCGACCTCTCCAACCCCGACAGTCTCCCACGGAGGAAGAAAATAAAGATGAGGGAGTAATAGATCCCCTCAAAATATTGCTCGAAGAATCGCTCGAGCGACAAAGGAATGCAATGATGGAAAATTTTTCCCATATCATTTGGCAGATGCCTACAAGTAACACATATTCATCTGGCAACCAATCTGGAGGCGCCCCTCCCTTTAAGGTACAAGTCAGCTTTGACATTTGTGTATTTGAAGGCTAGATAAATGTAGATGTCATAGAAAAATGGTTAAATCTATTGGAAGGATATTTCCGTTTCATGATTTTTCCAAGATGGAAAATATTACTTTTTCACTCCTCAAAGTCGCCCCCACATCAAGGACTAGTGGGAATCCTACTATGAGCAAAGGAATGGGAGGGAACCCTTATTGTTTTCAGCTGCACCCACTTTGATTTCTTTCTAAGGCACCATCAAGGAACAATATTACCATGTTGGGAACTATGAAAAAAATTACATACAATGGACTACACTGTGACAGCAAAGGGTTCAAGGTGTGTTGCTGAGTTGACAAATATTTTCCATACTCTGTGCATAAATTTGGGTATGAAATATTATAAGAAAATTTGGTGCTTAGGTATCATTTTTTCTTGCACAAATACACTCAGGAGGAAATGGAATTCTTGGACATATCCTCACTTGGTGTAGCATACCAATATGCTGCCAAGATTGAGAAGAAGTTCAAGAAAAAGAAGCAAGACTTTGGATATGCGAAACCAATGTTGAAAATAATACTGAGAGGGGGGGGGGTGAATCAGTATTATCAAATATTTTCCAATAAACACTTGCAGATCTGACTAATGAAACTTGTATATACCTTCCAAATTCTAATGTAATTTATTCTTTAGATGTTAACCATTAATCTGTATGTTAGAACCATATAATAATAAAAAGGAACAAGAAACATAGACAGTCACACCAAAGAACACCAGATATAAGGTGGAAACCCAATGTGGGTGAAAACCACCTGCTGCAATATGTCTCTATCTTCATTCAAAGAAAATTCTTTTTACAATGATTTTGTACTGGTGTAGTCCTTTGCCAGTACGCAGGCTGCAACCTACAGAGAGCTACAACCCTCTCTCGTTTTCCAGCTTCTCCTGGAAATGAGCTGCAACCCCCCATAGCTCTTGTACTAGCTAAGATACTAGTACGTAGGTGTTGACCTACAAAAGGCTACTACCTTCTCTTTCTTCCAAGGACCACGTTTCATAAATTTTCAAACTGGATCCAAAACATCAAGTACATGTGCATCAACCAATCTCCTTTAAACAAATAACTTCTCAAAATGCAGTAACTAGAAAATTACACCAGTAACTAGACACCAATTTAAACCCAAATCTCTGCAGAAATAGATAAAAGACAGCTAAAATATATTTCAGGAAAGGTCTGCAACTTCACCAAAGGAAACCTGTGGATATCCACACTTCTGCCATGACGAGTCTGCGCAACTCCGCACCTGCTTCTTCTCTGGTTCTGCACACCTTCGCACCTGCTTCTTCTCTGGTGTTGCGCACCTCTGCACTGCGCCGTTGCCACTCCAACTCTTCAGTATATCTAACTTATAATGCTCTGGTTTCTCCTTGATTCAGATTCAACTATGTCTCACCAACCAATTATCAGAAATTCAGATCTTGCTCTTCTTAAGATTTTAAACTCAACTGTGATTAGCCAAATGATTTCCTTTTCTTTTTATAGGCTATGCCTCACTCAAAACCATGGACCAAAACCATTGAGAAACAATACCGCGGACCCAATACTTGGGTTTAACTCTTTTGGATGCAATACCACGGACCAAAACCATAGGATCAAAAACTTTTGGACTAATACCATGAACCAACCATAAGATTTCCCATGTGCATGTGCTTTTCTCTGCATGAAAGTGCGTGAACTTTTCGCTACATGAAAGGAATGTTTCTCTTCATGAAAGTGCATGAACTTTTCTCTGCATGAAATTGCATGAACGTTTCTCTGCATGAAAGTCCGTGAAATTTAGGTTCACACCTTTTGTGCGGAAGACCTGCGAACATATCCACACCTTTTCAACGGTTCTCCTGTGCATCTTGCCGATGATTGCATCTTTTGATATGAGCACCTGCGGAACCAAAAAATAACTTTGTTGCACTATAATTTATCATCTGAGATGAGTGGGTTGCCATCAAGTACAACATATGTATCATAATTCCAACAATATCCCCCTTTGGGCTTGATGGCAACAACAACCAATCACTCTCCCCCTTTGACATCAAGGGCAAAGGGGCGGACTACCATACTCCCCCTGAGTACCTGCTGAAAACTCTAAATGAGCTCCTCCTTTGTATATGCTTTGTGCTAAAATGATGTCTGCAAAAAGATGTTCTACAAGAAAGAACATGACTCCATACATTATAAGTAACCTTCCTATCATCAAGACTCATACATACATCCATCTCCCATCCAAGTGGGAATACACAAGATAAACAAACATCATTCATCCCAGGCATAGTGGGGAAACCAAAATAGGCTGTTACATGACCTTGATATGAAAATAAGTACATGACATAGAGACAAGAACAACTATCAACATAATCAACCTTCAGACCAGCACACATTGATCTACTCCACCAGAAAACTCTTGAGAAACCAAACCAAGGACTTCTAAGATAATGCCAACAATGCTTCATTAGAAGAATATATGCTCCCCCTGAACCTGTGCCAGATGATCTTTGATAGACCCATTCGACTGACATAGACTGGCAAATGTACGTGTATCCACCTGCGTACAATAGACAAGATTCAACAGCAGGATGATGCATCAACAACCCCCAGCTTCTGTCTGAGGTATTCAAATGTCTCCTTGGGCAATGGTTTGGTGAGCATATCAGCAACTTGTTCCTTGGAGGGAGCATACTCCAATTTGACCTTTCGTTCGAGCACTTGTTCCCGGAGAAAATGATACTTGATTGGTATGTGCTTTGTCTTTGAATGCATGACTGGATTCTTTGGAATGTTGATTGCACTTGTATTATCACATAACATGGAGATAGGTGGAGTACAAGTGATTTGATAATCCTGTAAGGTTTGCATCATCAAAAGGAGTTGGGTGCAACAAGATGCAGCAGCCACATATTCTGCTTCAGCTGTAGATAATGCAATAGAACTCTGTTTCTTGCTGAACCAAGATACTAATCTGGAACCAATAAAGAATGCACCGCCACTAGTGCTTTTCTATCATCCACACTTCCAGCCCAATCTGCATATGTATAAGCATGAAGAGTGAGATCCGCATCTCTAGGATACCATAGGCCATAGTTTTGAGTTCCTTGAAGATACTTGAAAATTCTCTTTACTGCGTGAAGATGAGTTTCCTTAGGATTTGCTGAAATCTTCCAACCATTCCTACTGCATGCATGATGTCTGGTCAGGTATCTTTTAAATAGAGCAAACTTCCAATCATGGACCTATAGGTTGGTTGATGCACTGCTGTTGATTCATCATTTGCACTGAGGTTCCATCCTGTGACCATAGGAGTGCATACTGGTTTCGAATCTTCCATGCCATACTTCTTCAAGATCTGCTTTAGATACTTGGTTTGAGATAAAAAGATACCGCCTTTATTTTGTTGGATTTGTAAACCAAGAAAATATGTCATTTCTCCAAGCAAAGACATTTCGAATTCCTTCTGCATCACCAAGGCAAAGTTTTGACTCATAGCTTCTTCATTGCTGCCAAAGATGATATCTTCTACATACACAACAAGTATTAGCAATTTTTTATTTTCAAATTTTATATAAAGATTGCTATCTGCTGATCCTTTTGAAAAACCTTATTTAGGAAGGTATTTGTCCAGACGATAGTACCAAGCCCTTGGATCCTGTTTGAGACCATAGAGAGTCTTCTTTAGTCTGCATACAAGATTTGGATTATTACCAAGGATGAATCCATCTGGCTGCTCAATGTACACTTCTTCTTCTAAGTCTCCATTTAGAAAGGCTGATTTCACGTCTATTTGAAATACTTTGAACTTCTGAAAGCTAGAGAGAGCAAGGAACATTCTGATGGCCTCAAGTCTAGCAACAAGAGCAAAAGTTTCTTCAAAGTCTATTCCTTCTTGTTG
>APFE030429696.1:7386-29941 GCA_000404065.3 Pinus taeda | reverse complement strand
CCTAAAACAACAAAATCTCTAAGAAAGTTACTTAAGTACATATAGTACACCCTCACTTCATCAGCTTACGAGCCCCGGGTTGACAATTAATACTAGCAATTTAGATAACAATAAATTGACTAAACACATTCCTAACCATTAATTGTATTAAAATTTAACTTATCTAGTGCTAACCACAACCTAGGAGTTTTTTTAAGCATTCACTAATCTATTGGTAGATCACAACTCGCTTGAAAATTCTGCAGGTCTATAGCTAGACCATGTCCCATTAGAAAATAGGGGGACTTAGTATGCAGACCACTGAGTAGCTCGAGTTCGGTATAAGTAAAGAAACTTTTTCTAATGTACTTCTAGACCATAGTCTAACTGATAATTCTTCTAGTCTACAACTAGACCACATCCCTTCAGAAAATAGGGAAATGCAACATGCAAGCCACTAAGCAGGTCAAGATTGGTATAAGAAACACATTTTTTTATTGACCAACTGCTAGACTATTAGCCTAACTAAGAATTCTACCAGTTTACAGATGGACCACAACCCATCGGAAAACTGGGGCAACTTAGTGTGTAGGGCACTAACCAGCTCAAGCCTGGCATAAGATATCTTTTTGGTTATTTTTAATAAATTGAGAACATGCACAAGTCTAACTTAACAATGTCAATTGGACTGTCCTGATTATTCGAGGCAAGAGTAAGGTCCATGCACTCTTCCAATGATTGGTATATAAGTTGAATTGATTGTCTTGATTATTTCAGTGAAGAACAAAGGCCATGCATACTTCCAATTTTTGGTATATAAGTTGAGATTTATAGGTTCATTCCAATGTGAAGTATGTATATATCCTATGTTTTATACTAATCATGGATCTTTGCAATCTCAATTGATGAATTACTGTGAGAAAGCACATCGATGAAAAAACACATGGTACTTGACCAAGTTTTATTTCTGCTAAACTTCCACTAATCTACAGCTAGAGCACAACCTGACTAATAATTTTGTTGGATCCAAAAATTGGAACAACAAGTGTGTAGGCCACTGAGAAACCCAAGTTTGGTATCTATATATTTTTTAACTATTTATTGCTACACAAATATACTGTACATTCTTAATGAATTGATGACCAATTCTAGCTAAAAATATTATATCATTTCAATCAACGAAGTACAATGAAAAAACACATTGATGAAGTTTAGTGGTATAAGTAAAAACTAGATTGATGAATTTCATCTTAAGTAAATGGATAAACTAGCTTGATGTAGTTAAGAGGAAGTACCATATTGAATCGATGGAGAAACATGGTGTAATTAAGATGAAGTACTAGATCCAGTTCATGGAGCAACAATTTATGTAATTGAGACGAGGTACTAAATCCTAAGGCATTTTAGGTTTTGTTGTTGGATGAGATTATCACTGTTACATCCACCTACACAAATTAAAACACCTTGGGTAGAGTTCAAAAACCTTCCCTCCAAATTGAACACTGAAGTTCAAAGGAAGTACATTGAAAAACACATATTGAGGATGTTCAAGGTAGATGGAAAAACTTGAGAGAATTGAGGACTGGCTATGGTAGTATTATATTTGAAAAAGTAATTTTCAACTTTCCCAAGAATGTATTGGCCAATTTCCATGGATAAAGTCCCAATCTAGTTGAAACTTATACACAATTTTCCTGACTTGTAAGTAATAAATCACCATACATTGATGCCCTTGTCCAATACTCATATCTGTTTACTGTGAAAAATTGCAATATACATAACCAAAATAATCTGAGACACAAAGCGAAAATCAAGGTCTTAGTTTACAAGGCATTAATGAACAACCCAAAACATGAATTTGGTAAGATGGGTTTCTTATAGTTTAACTATGCCCTTTTCAGCAACAACATTACAGCAAGTGAAGCCTGGATATCAACAAACCAAGAAATACAACATCTCAAAATCTGATCTACCTGGTTATCACTCTTGGTCTTCTAATTTTGGGATTCATCTTGTCTTTTACACATTGTACATGGGTTTCCAAGAGTTATTCAAGTATGATTCTTCATCCACAAGGACTCTATGATATGCGATGTTCTAAGAGAGTAGACAAGAATGATGGGTGAATCTTCCTTCATCAGTACTCCTAGAAAATGAACCATCATTTTTAGAGGATAAAATGGTCTAGGGACCATAAACCCGAGGTAGAGTCTCTAACAGAAATAAACCAAAGTACATAGTCTCCACTCTCGAGGGTCCTAACAAAATTGAAAACCCTTTTTTACGAAAACACCTTCAAAAATCCATCAAATTTTGATGGTCCTTTTTATACTAAAATGCTCAATAACCTGGGCATTTCAAAGCCTCCTCCTTGTCTAGACAGTAACCCGTTTATCAACCTAGTTCTATCGAACTTATGCAGTCTCACTAGATCTTGACATGGAGTGTACCCAATATTATAGAACTCAAATGTCATGTCCTCTGAAGTCTCTTTTCCCCAAACCACATAATGCGCTTCAAAAGAAGAAATTATCATAGTTAAAGAATTACAAACCACATTGGCCTTGCTCAATCTAGATGCTTTAAATGGTGGAGAACATGTATTCTAAAACTCACGCAAGAGGCTGAAAGGAGTTCTGGTGCAGCAATAAATCAACTCTCAAATTTGTTTTAGTAATAGTTTTTATTTCTAGTTTCAGTTCCAATTGAGGAATCCACCGATAGTACATTTTGAATCAAGGTGTTTCATCCAAATAGTAATATTTCTTCATGTTTTTTGGAGCTTTGAATTGAAATTTCATACCTTGCTTCCTTGCTCTTTGTTTTATAATAACCAATATGCTTGTGGAATTTCACTTACTTTTTCATTTATTTATGTGCAAAAATAGATGGAGTTGTTTTATAGAATTGCTACTGGTGAAGAAAATTCTATCATTGACATGGTCAAGTGTCGAGAAGGTTGTACATTTGCTGAAATTCGTGATGAAATTATGGATGATGAAATCATTGTATACCCTTTTGATTTCATCCAGGATGGAACAGGTTTAAATCCAAAGCAAGAGAAAAAATGGAAAGTTTGTACAATACTTGTAGGCATCAAGAGGAGACTAGGCACATTTGATGTGGAAGAAGAGTGTACAAATTTAGTGGAAACAATACCAATCTTTTAAAACATTGAAGTGAATGTGGAGGGACCTATGCATAAACAACCAAGAGTTGAAAATATGTCTTTGTCAGTGGAACAAGCCAGAGTTGTTGATCCTAGTGTATTGGCATCTTGGGAAAAAAAAAGGTTAAAAGTTTAATGGAAGAGTTTGTCAATGAGAAAATTACTCTCAAAGTATATTAAGAAAAGGGAGAATCTAAAATAAAGATCCATTGTGAAATTTGTGGCATTGATTATGGAACAGGTGATGTTTCCTTGGTTGCGCGAACAACATGCAACTTCAAAAACCATCATATGAAAATAGGGGCCCATCAATGCCAAGTGGTAGTGAAATTATTTCATGTAATGAAGTACAACAGACAATGATGGTTGTAGATCAATTTCATATTGATCAAGCAATCAAACTTCTAGATGATTTCAACAAGACACAAGAGCCTAATTTGTTCAAGGTGGTGGAAGCAACACTTCCAGACTATAAGGACAAGAAGAAAGTGAGAGTGGAATGTACACAATGCAATAAATGGTTTTGTTTAGTGTTGACAAGTGGTAATATAGTCAGTTCTCTAAATGAACACATGAAATCATAGAAGCACACTACTACTACTACTACAAATGCGGGTTCACATGAGGAGATTGGGCTCAGGAGTGGCATGGTTGGGAGACCCAAAAATCCTACCAATGATAAGTCCCAACAAAGATTGACTAGGTTCTTGGTCCCATTATCACCATCAATATTACATATCGGCTCTACAAATGTAGATCCTTCTACTTTAGGTGTGTTAATTAGCAACTTAGACTAAAATTGAAAATGAATTTGTATATTATTTTATTTATCTTACTTTAAATTTATTTGTTTGTTGTCATCTTATTATAGCTCAATTATCTCCCCTGTTACTACAATGTTGGCGGTATTGGTATCCTTATATTTATAGAAATGGGGAGATATTGGAAACAAAGGTCCTAATGGACGATCAAAGGGGTGGAAAGTTATGGGCCATACAGAAGCATACCAAGATCATGTTATGTTATGAGAGTATTGAATGTCGTATTGATGGTACATATAGGCATATTCATTGCCAAAGGACTTCTGAAACAGGGATCCCATTTGATTCATTAACATGAAACTTTTGTAAGTTAGTTCCAGAATGTGATGACTTCAGGATGAGATTATATCGTGAATTAATGTCCACCAATAAAAGAAGTGAACGATATACAGGAAAAGGTAGAAGACTCGACTATTTGACTCACAATGAATTCAAGAATGCTACAAGGGCTACAAATGCTAAACATAGATCAACAATATGATCTTTTTGGTGGGAGAGGACAAAGGTTGATACACTCCCTATTAGAATGAGGTCCCTAAAGGAAAAGTTGTTTGAATCGACAGAAAGGAAGGATGTCTTTAGGTTTTGCAAGGATGTGTGTGAGGCACATAACCAAGGAAAATTACAAGGTAAAGATGCAGTTTGGGAATTTGTCAAGGATATTTTTCATAACTTGATGCATGCAAAAGTAGGTAGAAGGTATAGTACATCCACAAAATCCATTTATGAGATGATCAAGTTATGGGGAGGTCCTATATTACATAGCTTTATTAGCTTGAATCTGAATGGTCCTTTAATATCTACGACTTTAAGGCAAGTCGGAAAGTCATCGGCATATATCCCAGAGGAGCATGAGCATATTTTTGAGGTAGTCAGAAAATTTTATGCTTTCTATAAAGCCAAGCATGTTATAGATGGCCCAATTCCTGTATTGCTCGCTGAAGACAAAAAAATTGTGAAAAAATATATTAGGTAGGAACAAAAGAATGATACACTGGTGGGGTTTTGTGGTATGAAATAAGAACATCAATGCTAATCACATTTCTTGGTGAGAGTTGGTGACAGAGCTATAGGCTATGAGATTATAACAGATTATTTTAAGAATATTGTTATTGGCCATTATGCACGTGTTATTATTGCAAACCCGTTACATGAAAAGCTTCCTTGTTTGGTTGTGGTTGTTCATCCAACATGAAATAGGTTCAATGCAATTTTTTTTTATCAACAATGGGAAAAGGTAGAATCTATGTGGAAGAAACACGTGGAAAATAATTTGGGACCTATTGTTGGTCATTCCTCAGATGAGGATAGCAGAAGAAGACAACTTATGCTGAAGGATTATTCTTCAACATCAGGTCTTCGATATCAAATTCCCTGGGAAGGTAAATACTAATCGGGTTGTAAAATGGTTGCAATGTAATAGGATTGCATGACCAAGATTACATCCACAATGACAAAAAGCTATTGAATCCTTTGTTTAGTGGTTGACGAGAATTGGTTTTAGAAAATGAATACATAAGTTTTGGTCATGTCAGAATGGTTTATCACACTTTTAAAGTGGATGATCACAAGATTAAGGGTGAATATATGGAGAGGATTGATCGACAAAATTGGGGATCAGCACAACGCATTGCTTCAAGGCATGTTCAGAGGTGTTTGAAATAGTTGAGAAGTACACCAAGTGGAAAGTTAGAGAGGACACTAACTACAGAGACTTATCTAATGGTTGTTGCTCACTACATTGACATCTTTATGTCTCATAGTTTGAGCCTTTGGGAAAGGGTGCGAAATGATTCATGAGTTCATCATTTCATTACATTATGGTTATGTTGGGTACAGAAACAATCTCATACTCATGTCAACATAAATTTCATCAATAGAGAAGCATATCAAGATGTCAAAATTTCTTGCCATTTTGCAGTTTTGTTGATGACATTGTTTCCATATCATTACTCTAAATTTCGAGGTGTTTTACATTTGACTAGGTCAGATGTGTGTGAGAACTTCTCTAGTAAAGTTGGTGGGATGGTTGGAGTGGAGAGGCCTATGATTTCACTGACTTGCTTCATGTTGTTGGAACCCTTCATAGAGTTGCAGAAGAAGAATCAAATCCCCAAGGGCTTCATTTTAATAAATCTCATAAGAAGAAAGAAAGCATTTGGAATAGATTGCACCAAGAAACAATACAAAACATTGATATATTGTCACAATATGGTTCAATATCCACAGATGCTAAAATTGTAGAAGCCCTTAAGATTGGATCGAAGGATGCACAAGACATTTTATCAACTCCTGGAATGCAACCAGAAAATTACACTGAATCTTCTTGGTGGGTTAAACCATGGATAGAGGATCAAAATTATCCAACATTCCAAATTGTGGATGAAGAGTTGATGCTTCTCCACCAAGTTGTTCCAACTCTATATTCCAATCTTCATCATCATTGGTACACAATGAAAGTGAATTGAAAATAATGGAAAGTTAGTGGAGACATGAGTTGGATGAAATTTTAGATTCCATTGATGAAAATGGAAGAAAAATGATAAAGTCAGTGGTGGATCTTGATGGCAAGGATATGTTTAAAGCATGTTTGGTTAGTCAGTTGAATGGAAATCTGACATTATCCAAAGATAGGTTGACAGAAGTGATAAATGGGGTCTACTTTAGGTGAGATGGGAAGGCTCCACAAAAGGGTGTTTCAATTGGCTTTGGAATTGGATCAGATTGTGGGGTGTTGTTTGAAAGCAACTCAATTCCTCCCACTGAACGTACTGCAAGAAAAGGTGTTCCTCGAAGTACAAAATAAGGTGTTTCTTGTGGAACGTGGTAAATTGGAAGGGTTCAAAGAATAAGGAAGAAGGATGGTAATATGGTGATTGATTACCATAATGGCATTGACCTTTTGGATAGATTAGAAGGCATCGAGCTTCAATTATGTTGGTATGGTAGAATAAATGGGCAACGCATGTATAAGTATGATCTAACAAGTCATGATTTTGTACAACTTGAATCTGTTATAGAAATCACAAACTTATCATACAATGCTAGGAATGATACATAGAAATTAGAAGAATGTGATTACAATTTTTTTTCAAATTTTGTGAAAAATTTGAACAAGGTAGATTTTCAAAACATTCTACTTTCTCTTTCCTTATGTATTTCCATATGTTGGATCATTTATAAATAATTATTGCTTGTATTTTTGTTGATTCGTTCGTATGAATCTGATGTTAATTTTGTACTTTTTGGTTTTAGGTCTAGTGAATAGTTCAAATAGTGAAACTTTGGGATAACTCAACATTTTTTTGCTACCTAATTTTTGGTGTAAGTTTCTTTCACTAGCCATTCATCCTTTTGTAGTTGTGTTTCATTCAAATGTTAATTTAATCCCTCTAAAGTTGGTCCTTTTAATCATTGAAAACAAGAAAAGGTGGTTCCCTTTTCATGAATATGTTTTGTGGATAACTATGTGGTTCTTCTCACCAATGTTAACATTTTCCTTGAATTTTTAGACTAATGGTTTGCTTACTAGAAAGGATATCAAGGATATGACAGAACGAGCTTCAGTCAGGATGGTTTCTAATCACTCAAGTCAACATATTTACACCAGAGTAACGTCTAGCACATGAAGTGAATTTTATTTTCAATGTTTATGTGGTAGTTGGCTTTCCTATTTTTTAAATTGGACATATAAATCAGAGTCTGTAGTTCAAATGTGCCAATAGAATATTTTTGGCAATATTTATGTTTTGTCCATACGCATGGGGTTTACAACAGTTAAAATGCACTTGGTTATTATTGTCAATTGAGTTCTCAATCATATTTTAGGCATTTCCTTTCAGTGCTTTCACTAAATGACATTAACATTAATTACTATCTGTAAAATCTTTTGGACATGTGATGGTAGTTTATTTTTAAATTGTTTGTAACTTTATTGAGATATGTGCTTCTGGTAGATTTTTTGGGTGATGGCACTTTTCTTTCTTATTTTTGCCTACATTGATATATATGTGTTTGATGGGCCTTGCAATGTGTGTGTATGATCCAAGGGTTGTTTTAAGGTGAATGGTATGCAATTTTAATTGATTTTATTTTTCCAAAGAAATAATGCATATGTTTCTATTTCATGGTTTTGAAAAGGAAAATACATAGAAAAGTGCTTATAGCATGACATATCACCTCCAAAAAGGAAATAAGGCCACTTGGTGGCCACTTTTCACAAACTTTCATACAGAATATACCTATGATATCTCCCGGGAACACAGCTAGAAGAAACAAATATGCATTGTTGAGCGAGGTAGGTTGTCAATGGGAGGTTATGTAGAGCTAGTTCCCAATTTCTATTGCTTGTTGGCCTCTCCATTATCCAAGAATCTCCAAGATGGCTGGTAAGATTTTAGAATTCTTGAATTTATGTTTAAGGTCAGGATCGCGCTCAGTTATGGCTTCCTTATCAATTTTTGAGGGGTTTGATTGTTCAATAATTATTGAATGCATTGTGTTTGTCTTTTCAACAAACCAAAATTGGAATCGAATATAGGGCGGCGAAGCCCAACAAGCCCACGGCTAACAAAGGTATTGTATAGTCTTCTGCTATCCAAACCCCATACCAAAACCTAATATTAGCAAATATGTAGTACATCTTTATTAGTGTTTATATGGATATCAATGTCTCTATATGACTAGTGTAAAACAGAGATCAATTTGATAGAGGCTATATGCATGCTCTGTGATGTAGTGGTGACACGGGACGAAACGAGGCCTAGAAGGGTTTTATTAGACATTGGGAACCTAGGGTGCCATGCTTCAAAACCCAATGGGGGTGGTGAGATCAAGCTAGAGTAAGCAGGCTTTTTCATTCCTAGAACATATGTATTTTTTTTTTTTAATTTGCAAAACCCTTATGTAGTACTCATGTTTTATCAGCACAGTGGAAACTTTAGTTTTATAAAGAAGTTTTGATTGTGAGCTTAACCTCTCTAGTCAAGAATTTTTCTCTAGCCATATGCTTATTCAGGCATTTCAAACCCTCTTCTGGCAAGGGCTGATAAAGAAAAATGTTGTATGTGACGCTTTGGGTGTGTAAATTCTATGTCCACAGGAAATCTAGGAAGCAGAATCAGCTTGCTAATAAGAAAATGCCAAGGTATATTTAGATTCCCAATATGATGCTCTAGTCTTTTGCAGATATTTTGGAGGTTTTACCAATTAGAGTTAACAATTAGAATTGGGTGTGTAAGAGGTTTGGTGTCGATCTCATGAATATGAGTGCTACAACAAAGTCATCCTCCATGGTATGTACATCATCCATGGTTGTATAAATTGTGTGTGATTAAACAACTGTCTGATTTATTTATCATATATCAATCCCCAGATGTTAGTATGTAACATGAGGTGAATGCTATGATTTCACTACTACTGGGATTTCTATGTTGGCCTCTGTTTCAAATCAGTAACTATGTGTGGATATATTGAGGTCAATAACAGGGCTCTTTGCTTGCATATTTAGTTGGGATGGTTTACATGTATTTATTTTACTTCCATTGGTTTTGTTTTACTACCATTCAGCCACTGGGGCCACAGAGGAACAAATATGAAAATGGAAGCATTAGATCAACTTTGGTTTCAAAATCCAAGCATGTAGCAGGTTCAAGAAAAGCACCTAGGATGTCCAATGTTGTACCCTTACATACATGTGAATCAGTTTCAGGCAAACTGCCCAGGGTTTCGAATGTTGAGGTCTCAAGTAATGATCCATCGAATTCAAGGATACAACGTAGGCCTTCTACTATTGTATCTCTGGTAAAAACATTTCACCTTCAGGGAGGTCTTCTACTACTGGCCTCTCAGGTAAACACACTTCAGCTTTAGGGAGGCCTTCTACTACTAGCCTCTCTAGCAAATGTACTTCAGCTTCAGGAAGACCACAAAGGCCTTCAAATGTTGACATCTCAGGTAAAGATGCTTCAATGCATCCAAGTCTAGGTTCTACCCACCTGTAGCTAAAGGTGTCTCAAGAAGAATTCCAATGACTGATGCATCAAAAAGGAAGACAAAGCTTCGATGAGCTTTTACATCAACACTAACTGCCAGAAGTGAGGTTAGGATAATTTGGTCCACTGCTCTTATTTTAGCATGTGTAGATGGTTCTTTTTATTCATAGAGTTTTACTCTGTTCTTTTGCAAAAGCAAGTGAAGGGTTTATCTAATCCATAGCTCCAATTTCCATCCAATGGTTTCTATTAAACAACTTGCATCTGGAGCCATTGAGCGGGATGTCATGGAAGAGGAAGGGGACTTGCCCAACATTGACGAAGCAGATAATGAAAATAAACATGTTGTAGTTGAATATGTTCAAGACATTTACCATTTCTATTGGTATATAGAGGTACGTCCCTTTTGTCATGGGAGCCTTGCAAATTGTTTTTGTTCTATTCAAAATAACAACATCTTGTCTTGGAAGAATACAATTCATTTAAACAATTTAATCAGAGCTCATAAGATGACTCTGTCCAAATTAACAACGTCTCCATCTTATAAAACCTTTTAATCTTAGAGCCTTTCATCTTGACCCCTCAAGAAAAATCTCCCTCTTACTTTGATAAATGAGAGGGTTATCATATGTAGGAAAAATGTCATCAATAGTTGAATCATAGCTCCCTCATACTCAAATTGTATTCATAGGTTTGTCTTCAACCTATTATTAATTCAAAGCTTTTATAGTAGAGCCTTGCTATTTTTAATTTCCAGAGCTTCTTGTATGGGCTTCAAGGAAGCTCCAGACCAAAGAGGATATTTCTAAAGAATTGACAAGGTTCTTCTTTAATTAGGAGAAGACATCTTTCTTGAGATGATTTCAACAATGGCCATTCTTTTCCTAGCCAATCTTCAAAAATAAAAGCTTCAAAACATGCATTTTACTGGTTTACAGCTTGATTGTGAACAGTCCTGTAACACAAGCATCAACATATAGGGCCTATAACATATCACCACTACTACTAGACTTGTAGCGATATCATACAAAATGGTGGGCTAAAAATAGAGCACAAATGATGTTGTGCTGCATGTACAAGGATGCCATTCATAGACAGTGCCACTGATATTGTAGCTTTACTACATAGGATACTATCCTTGATCGCTACAGATCTTCATACTTCCAAGACAACCCCATCATTACTCAATATACCAATATGGTCCACACAAGCATTGTTTTGTTAATGAGGCTTCTTAGTTTTATTCCAGAGATAGTAGTAATACATGTCCAACAGTAACTAATCTCAACATTTCCTTATACATATTCATCAACGAAAACAAGTTGTGTCTTTAATCTGAATGTTTCAGCCTCTGATAGGTTCACCGCAACATTCAGTCGATGATGTGTATTAGTGATACAACTTCTACATGCAACCAATTTTCAACCTGAATCTTAGACATATCTTCATAAACCTGTCCTAATTCAGTTGTCACTTATACGATTTCAAAATGACTTTCCATCAATCTGATACCTTTGCTCTTGGAGATGTTCCATTCTTAGTGTTGAATGATTTCAATAATTCAAGAGAGAGAAGGTCAAGTAGATTTGACAACCAAGAGCCACATTTCACAATATGATAAGGCATTGACTTTGAAGAAAATGATACTATAATTTGATATGAAGGTCAAAGATAGGATAAGGTTGTCAAAGCATCAAATATGAGATGTAATAGAATTCCTTACGTTTTTGTTTGCTTCGACTTCAATCTTCAAATCTGAACCTCTTAGCACAAAATATGGTTGCCTTAGTTACCAACAAGAAAAATTAGTAGGTCAGGCATTTAATCATAGCCCAGAATTCTCATTGGGAAGTAAATTGTTGATTTCAGTGAGCCGAGATACCTTCAAGAAGAGCATCTATCAAACGTTGCTAGGATTACATCATGATTAGAGATTAAGATTCTTAAATCAAGTTCAGAGCAAGGTCACTCAGAACCTTAGAGTTGGTATTAAGAAGAAAGGACGTATTGCCTTGAGATATCATGTGATAAATACATCTCCCACAATAACTTCATAGACTTGACGAATTATGTTGATAACATATATACACATATATCCCCAAAAAAAATTGCTGCAAAAGTTAGAGAAATACAATCATTCATGATCTAATATTGCTCCTTGATCTGAAAAAATTCCTAGAAAGTATGCCGCATAGGATAATCAAGGTTGATCCTTATATTCAGAATTGTCAACAAACTCTTAGCAAAGATCTAGTACTCATGCTCAAACTGGGTTGTCTTCAATATACCCTTTAACAACTCGGCCTTAAATCCTCAGTGATATGCAATGAACCAAAAAGGGATGAGATGGATGTGAAGCCATAGCTATCATCTGAAACATTCTAGGGATCTGAGAATCTCAAAGAGAAATTATTCTTTTAAGAATGATACAGTCCTCTAAAATGAGGCTTGTAATACTTCAATCAAGCATCTACAGAGGTTCGGCCCTATCTCCAAGGATCATAGAAGATTTCAATCTTTAAGTATATCCTCCTATATGTTGGAGATTTATATATTGCAATTTTGAATATTGGTTAGGGCACAAACACAATTAGCTTCAAGTGTTGATGGTAATCCTAGTCACTGGTTAGGGTTGTCAGCTTCCGTCCTCATTCTCCTCTCCCTCAATTACTGCGATTATCCATAGAAGACACCCAATCACTGATTTAGAGCTTGGTAGCTCCTCCTCAACGAATCATGAAACAGTCCCAAACTACATGGAAAAATTTTGGCTCGTATCCACTCAAGCCTGGGCATATGTGTCCTAGAGAGGACTTATACATGCCTTCATACCCACCGAATAGTCTTAGCAACAAGCTACTGTAGCAGCTCTATTCCTGTAGCCTGTAACAAATATAAACCTCACCAAATAGCACAAAAAAACATCCAACATGTATTCCTCTGACAATGGCTATATTCAACAAGAAATTTGTACCCAAAATTAAGTGATACGCTACCCAGACAGATCTCCTATCCTCCACGCATGGAGCCACATTCCTGTGGCTCTTTCTCCCAGGAAAACTATAGAATGCCATTGTTAATAGTTTATTTTGCCATATAAACTGACTTTTTTCTCAATGGCGTATATTCTTCTACATATCTCCTTTCCTTACATGTCAGTCATATCCATCCATGATGAGTATTCCTGCTAACCCTGCACATTTCTCTTGTACAATGATTGGTGGCATTGTCAAGAGTGTTCACATAAATGAGATAAGTTGGAAATGTAGGTGCAAACATAGAGTAAAATGTGGGTGCCTAATAAATAGGGACTGGGTGCTTAATAGGAATGAAGTGAGGTTTTGAGCCCCATGTTTCACCAAATCATTTTCAGAATTTAGGAGTGCCAGAGCAAACAATGAATAGATAAGGTGTTAGTGTTGGCCTCTCAAGTTACAATTCGAACACAGATGCTTGAACATGGTGCTAAGCTTTCAGCCCTAAGCTTCGCCAACTCAAATACTTAAATTTTCTTTTGTGTCATTCCCAAAGGAAGCTATTTCCTTCCTGTCACAATGCAAATCGAAATTTTGAGTGGAAAATTTAAAATATTAAGCCCTAACAAGCTGTCAAATAAATCCATGTCCTAAAGATTATTTATTGCTCAATTGTTTAAGAATTTTTATAATGTAGATGCAATGTGCATAGTACAAGTTTTGGATTCATAGATAAGCTGCTCTTCTAAATTTCTAAATTGATTGTAGATATTAAATGATATATCTTGTACTATGCTGAAATTCTACAAATTCTTTTTCCAACTTATTCCAAAGAAGGGTGGGACACCCAAAAAATATGATGTTGTTTTTATCGCCCCAATAGGTGAATAATTCAAGACAAGAAAGGCAATAGAGGGGTACTTGAAGGAAAATCGAAGAGGGCCTCCTATCTATGAATTTGATTGTAGCACAAGTAAAGTTTGTTATTTTATTGGTTTTTCCTGATCTGAACTTGTGTTCTTACATGTCTTTTTTTTTCCGTTTGAAATCCATACCCTTTTTGGGAGGATATTGGCATGTATCTTTTGGAAAATATAATTTGACAATTTCTTTCTACATAGATGAGGTAACACCAACAAGGAGATATTCAAGGATAAGTGAAAAAGTAAAGGAATCACCAGTCAAAACACCAGAAAGTGAATCAAAGAAAAAACCAAAGATCTAGTAAACCAAAAGGAGATTCAGAAGATGCAGAGAAACAAGAATCATAAGTAGAAACTAGTAAGGAAGAGGAAATGCATGATACCCATCATGGGGAAGATATGGTTGAAACAGGGGAAGATGTTGATCAAAAAAATGAAGAGGAAGGGAAGGGAAAAGATGATCTTGATAAGAAGAAGGAAGCGGAAGAAAGGAGTGATGACAAAAGGGAAATAGAAAACAAAGAAAAAATACATGGGTCCCAAATTGAAGAAATAAATAAAATGGATGAGAAGGTAGAAGAGATGGCACTACAAGGGGTAGAAGGCGACATAAAGAAAGATCCGGTGCTGGAGAATGAAGAAAAGCACGGGGCTTTGGAGAGTAAGGGAGAGCCTCAGGAACCCCAGCAAGATTCAATTGATGTAACAAAGGAGAATGGTTTTGATGGTACAAGTACATTAGAGAACTATGCCCTGGTCAAACATGTAAAGCTAGTGAAGAAAATGCATGACCTGAGGGAAAAATACTTGAAGGTCAAGAAGGACAAATGGCAGACGAAATTGGTTCACTTTCCAACCACACTGCAATAAAACAGACCCCTGAGCCCCCACTTAATGCATCCAGCTAAACTTTTATGGTTTAAATTTGTGCATTATTGGAGGTTAGCTTCTTAATTTACACATTATTCATTGGGAGTTCTACCCCAAGTTTAGAGTTTGAAGAGAGGAGGAAAACTCTAGGAGTGTTTCTTTAATATTGTAATGATAGATTACTTCTATCCTACATACCATAGAAAAAATGGAACCTGGCTTTTGCAGCAACTCTTGCTATAGTTGCATAGTCACCGATTAGTTTCCATGGTTTTGGTTCTTTGACTTGCATTTCTTATAAATTTAATTTTTGCAAATTTAACTTATCTAGTTCCTTTTATAAATGTTCACTACAATTTTTATCTTCTTGCATATGATTTTATTAGTCTTTTCTTTATGATGTAACAAATTATCCATGAATTGTTATGTAGCTACTTTTAGTTCTCAATATATTCAATTTATCAGTAGTATGAAAAATGGTTAGGTTTAGATTCTTTATAGTTATTATTGCCTATTATACATTCTCTGAAGCAAGGAGATGCAAAATGTTATTTCTCAGAGTCCATTATATCTGTAGCTTTGAAAGCCTAAAGGTGTTTGGTTGTACTCACAATATTCTAATTTTCTTGTTCAAGATTTTGTTGATTTTAGCTTTTTAACCTAGATGAGTTCTCTATCTTGTTTCATCTCATGAAGCTTGAGACCTAAACAGAGCAGGATTCAGGAGCAAATCTCAAATGTAATACCGATGCATAATTTGTTTGGGGTGAGTCTTTCTAGGAATTATGTGTTGCTAATACCTTCTTGATTATGGTTCATTTGTCTTTCTTATTCTAAAAAGACAGGCTTCATTATATTGGTTTTAGTATCAGTTTTAAGTTGTTGGATCATGGTCTTTGTTTTAATGAGATAGCTGATTTATAAGCATTTTATTGGGAACCCTTAAAGCATCTTAAAAATTAAAAATAAACAATTCCCACATTTTTTATATCTGTTTTACTGTTGGAGTGGGTCCTAAAGCTATTTTTTTGTGTTTAACCTTGAATGATTTTGATTTAGTGGTGCATGATTTGTTGATTTGAAGTGTCAGATTTATCTTTCACAAGCCTTTCTTTGCATTCTTCATGTATTATAACAGATGTACCTTATGTAGACCATGAAACATTTTTTGCGATGGAGTAAGGATAACATTCTATTGAAGTGAATGTGATAACCTATAGGAATTGATGTGGGAAAGGAAGGGAATGATACTTCTTTAGTTGGTGGTATTATTTTTGTATATAATTATGCTAATAATGTTTATGGGCTATTGTAGCTTTTATAGCTACTTATCAACATTTTGGTACTTATGTGAATTGTATCTCCTCCCTTTATAAACTCTGGTCATGGAAAATAGAAAGGGCTTCATTGTATTTGTGGCAAGAACGAGCGTCCTTGTAGAGTTTAGGGGAAGTGTGGATTTAAATTTTGCTTGACGACACAAAATTGTATGCCTTTTGTTTCGTTGAAATTTTGGGCCTTAAATTTGATCTTGCATAGGTTGCTTCATTATCGGGCGATAAGGCTCTTGGTTCTTGGTTTTCAAGACATTATTTTAATATTTTTTAGATTATATTTTCAAGAGATTCTCTGATTATAGAAATGCCAGGGTCATTCCTATTTCAAGGAAGTGATATTAGTTCTTAATATTTTTTCTAGGGCCATTTCTATTTCCTATATTATGTTAGTTCCAATGTGGTTCCAATGTAATCACTCATTTATGTAAAAGAGACCTTAAAGAGAAATCAACTATATCTAGATTAAGTGGGCCTAATGGTTAAGAGCATGTGTTTCCTCCTAACAGGTCACAAGTTCAAAACCAGACGGGGTAGAGTATGTATGCCTTCATCGACTCAACGGTCAAATCACTGTGTGGAGGTGAGTCCCTTGTCCCACAAGGGGTCTCATACACCAATGTGGGATCTGGCTTGGTTGTGACCTTTATAATTGTATTTCAAGGTATGGGAGTACAAGGAAGCCTTGTCTTTAGTGAGGTGCATGATAAGGTAATTCTTTCCTTCAACATGTAGAAAATATTGTAGACGTTTGGAGGTTTATTTTGGAATACACCATTGTTTTGAGCTAGCCAAATGGAGCAGATCACCTCTACAGCCAAAATTTTGTCTTATGTTCTAGTTGTAGTCCATTCATTTAATGCTTCTGTGTTATCTCCAATCCATTGTTACATTTTACATAGTCTATGAGTGATAGTCCATATCTCATTGGTGAGATGATAGTGAATCAAAAGGTGATTTCATGCTTTCGTGTTATTCCCTTAAGAGCGCATGTGTTGGTACTTTTCCACCCTCTTCTTCTAAGCATGTCTAGGTTGGGATTGCACCCTTCATTTGAGATTTGGGGCCCCGGCCTTGGTTGTAGATAGTTGTCTTGCATCTAAATGCCATCTAGAGGGTCTAGACTTGTGCTTAAACACCTTATTTGGTGCAAACCTATTCACAAAGATTCATCAATTAATTTTTCATCATCATATAGATCAATTTATATGTTATTTTATATACATGCACATAATCAATCTTCCTAAAATATGGTTGATCTTTGTGTGCCTTAGCCAACAATGTTTCTCCAGGTGGGAGGGAAAACAATGCTTCTATATCCGAAATCAAAGAAAGTCCATCCTATCGGAATAAAAGAAATTCGATCCTATCGAAATCAAAGAAATTCCATACTATCATGTTGGCTAGCCCTCCCTCCCTAGCTGCCATTGAATAGTACTCTCCTTTATAAATATTGAAAGTATTTCTTCGCTTCGGTGTTGTGTTCATTCTTTCTATTATCTCTCAGAGATTATCCACTCCCATGATACCTTCCAACTATGAAACAACCAATGGAAAACAAAAAAAATGGGGTTCTTGTCAAACGAAAAAACAATGACAGAGCTCAACGAAGAAGGGAAGGGGAACAGAAAAGACCCACAGACAGCATTACAACAAGAACAAAAAGCCCAACACTAATAAATAGGATAGAGAAAGCACCTTGTAGGATTAACGATGGTGATATGACTATGGCGCTGGCTAGATTGCTTGGATGGGTCGTTCAGTAGAATTAGTCTAGCTTGTTCACTGCCCCTTGAAACCTAATGAAACCTAATCTCCCATCAGGGCTAACTGCCTTATGTTACCTATTTGTCCCTAAAAGAAGAACTTGACCTTGACCTTGAGCTTGACTTTGAGCTTGAGGTTATACCTTCCCTCAAACTAAAAGAAGAGCTTGACCTTAAGGCAAGGCCTTTCATTACCACTTGTTATTCCTTAAAGAAAAATTAATAACCTTACTTTCATTCTAAGCCTGAACTTCCCTTCGGCAAAGAGGCAAGTATTATCAATGAGCAGGTAGTGTGCCTAACCCTCACAGTGTGTACATTTGGTGCCATATCATGTCGTAGTACCGTACCATGCATGTTGGGTGTATGTGTCAAGTTGTGATGGTTCCTTCTCTCATGGTCTGGCAGTGCGGACTTCCCTCTATTCTGGTAGTGAAAAATTCTCTTCTTTCTCTTGGGTATGTTGGAAACTAGGGGGCCTTCTCCTCTCTCAAGTATGGTGGCTCAATAGGGTGCATATCCTCTCAGCCATTAAATGCCACAAATCATAGTGAGATGTGCTTGAGTGTGGGTTAAGTAATTGCATTGTGGGAGAACTAATATGTGTTTACAATGTCTATCAAAATAAGAAAGGTGCAACTAATATGCATTTACAATGTATATCAAAAGAAGAAAGGTGCATTGTAGAATGCATGTGGGGTCATAAGAGAGGCATCATGCCACTATATGAGAGATATAAAAATAAAAGGGTATAAAAATGTCAATAAAAAATGGATACATACAATATTTAGTGAAAATAGGGGTTTTATAAATTGGGAAGGTGTATTGGATTTATATTGGTAGGGGGTTAAATAATGTGATTTTTAGAGGTATTTTCCAATATGTAGTCAAATTAAGGGTATTGTTTAGTATGCCATGAACACACATGCTATGTCAGAGGTTCAGTGAGTGAAGGCCCCGTGGATTCACCATCATCTGTATCTTCCACATTACAATGGAGTCCTTGACCATTTATTTTATCTTGCTCTGCTTCACATACAAAGGCTATTGCTTATCTGTCTGCAATATTTGTTGCATTGTCTTCATCCATATGCATGGTTGCATAATGGGTTTCAATTTTATGGCCTTGACAACCATCATCTACTTTTCAATGGGGTTCTCCAAGCTCTGTTTTCCTCTCAGAGTCTTTCTCATATACTCTCAGATCTGCGGCTAACTTTTTTGTTTGTGACATAACCTGTTTTTTCATGTCACTCCCCCATGCACCAAACTCTACTTCCAGGAACTTCCATGCTTCCTTGGAAGTTGTATATTTTGCTACCTTACACAAACACTTCTCATCCAATGCTTGTTTTATAAAATTGAATGCTAAAACATCACATACTGCATCATATGGGTTATTAGATTTGTACTCAATTAACTCTTTAGCTAGAAGAAAAATTAACATCTTGATAATCCAATGGTCAAAATATTCACCTGTAAACATAGGACATGGTAGTAGATCAAAGCTACACCAATCACCCTCGATTTCTTCTTTGTCTTCTGCTAGACTTCTTAGTTCCTTGACTGCGGCCTAAACCTCTCTAACCATGGCAATGATCTTTGCCTTTTCTCTTCAATTTCTTTTCTTAATATGCTTCAGTCGCGCTTTGCAAACCATGTGTGTGGTCATTCCTTTGTTTTATAAATGTTTTGTTGTTCCATGAAGTTGTGTTCCATATCACCTCGAAAAAAATATGATTTTCATTAAGGCACAATCTTCACTCAAACCACTATCATGCTTGAAAAAAATAATTATAAATAGACAAACTTTTACAAATCCCAAATATTTTTTAATCTATTTTTTTTTAAGACCATGCACCTTATTTCTTAAAAAAATACTTCTTAAAAGAAAACCTCTTTTAATACCATGCGCTCTCCACTTGGATTCTTAACGCTCCTTGTAATTTTTTTTATTGTGAAGCCCTTTTATAAAATCAATCTTAAAAATAACCTTTTATACTTCACCATAAAATCAAAAAACCCACTTAACAATTCCACGTAACATTTAAAAAAAATACTTTGGAATCTTTTAAAACCTCTCCGTATATAAACCACGTGACCTTGACTTTAAAACCTCCCGTATATAAACCACGTGATCTTGACTTCGCAATTTTAAAAATATCACCTCTCGTGAGGACTGCATCCGATTAACGGTCTATGCGAACAGGAGATCAACGCGTCCTGGAAACCGCGTGCATGCAGATCGGTGTAATTCCACCACGACTAAAGCGGCTCTGTGGTGAACCTAAACACCTTGTGTATAACTGTAGGGTGTGTTAATGCTCAAACACGATGAAAATAAATATATATAAATATATTTTTCCTCTCACACCGATTCCGATTACTGCTGATCTGTGCTAATTTGTTTTTCCTTGCTTTGTATAATTTTGTTCTGATACCAATTTGTTGGAAACGCAGAGAAGACAAAACATGAATTCACACAAAAGACACTAGCTGCAGCACTTCTATTGATCACACAAATCTTGATGCTTAAAATGAACCCAATGAAAGGTATTTATCTTTTTCAACTAGCGACTCACCTAAAATATCTTCACATAAACCCACATGCAACCACACACTGTAAGTCATCTATCACTTAACTCAAGTTAACTCAACAGTCAAACACTCAACCACTCAATCACTTAGTTCACTAACTCCCTATTTTTAACTAACTCCACATGCAGAAATAGTTACCATTTCTAACACAATTCACTTGACTGTAAAATTAGACAACGCTTAGATCTGCAGTATCATTCTCCAATAGATACACATGCCACTCAAATTTTCACATGCTGGCCGACGTCACAGTGATTGGTCACTCTCCTCATACATGTCACATCTCTTCAATGTTGGTCTCACTGTTGGCCACTCTCCTCATACAACGTCACAACTCCTCAACACTGGTCCTGGTGTAACGACATCACTCGGCTTCTTTGCTAAATCCCTCAATTTGGATCAATCGCCCAATGCATAACAATGAAACCCAAACATCTTGCACAATCTTTCACACCACGCAACTCCTTAGCAGGCAACACAATGCTCTCACATAGTCAACAACCTCTTCGATCTCAGATCTCGGCCCTTTGGCTCGTTCTGCCATTGTCCCCCGACTTCCTCCGATTGTCGTGAGACCTTCACACCACTGAGCCTTCACATGGCTTTGATACCATGACAAAAACTTGAAACTCACTACATGAGTTTGATCATCGTGACAAAAACTTGAAACTCACTACATGAGTTTGATCATTGCATTCACAAATACATACATTTAGCTAGAGTTTCTGCAGTGAAATCTGCCTATTGTCATTTATTTTTCATCAACACTTGCACAGTAACATTGATGAATTGATAATTAACATTGATGACCCACTATCATATAAACAGGATGGACGAATCGTGATTATTATTCTAACAATATCTTCATAGTTACTCATTAGTGTCGAATTTTTCTAATCAAAACCCAATCCCTCATATGACAGTCCACCTCCGGTGATGAGTTGAAAAGCAAGTACATATAGAAGGGATGCATTAATTCAGATTTTAAATTTAAAAAGTCTCCAGAATCTTGGAGTGTATGGTTGTTGGATGGTCCACAAAGGGGAGGGACTGAAGAAAATAAATAGAGGAATAGAGCTTATAACAATGTCTATAGTAAGATAATTGTTTTTTGAAAACAATATCTACTAGCACAACTATATTTACCAATATGGTTGATATACACTGATAGGTGTATATGAATCATATATACAACCACATTTTCCAATGTGGTTGATATAGGCAGATAAGTTTATATCAACCACATTAATAATTATTATGGGTATTTAGGATTATTAATAACTATATGGATATTAACAACCAAATTATTTATATATATTAATGTATAAATATTATATTATAATTATAATAATTATATAAACTCGTAATATATATTAATTAATAATAAGAATAGCTCATAATAATATTCTGAAAGCAGACAATGTATTCTAGAATCCGGCCCTTGGTTTTGGGAAAAATCAGGCCTATTCATGAAGCCATGGAACCCATCATTCGATCCCTCTACAGCAGTGATAACCTCAGCACCAGTTTGGGTGAGAATGCCAAGCCTACCCTTGCATCTCTGGAATCTCTCCTCGCTAAAAGCCATCGGAAATGCAATTGGGAAATTTTACTGCAGATGCCCAGAAACAGAGGAATATGCCAGAACCACCTATGCACGCATCTGTGTGGAAATGGATTTCAGCACCGGATTCCCAGCTGAAATAAACCTAACAAATAAAGACTATGTGTGGAACCAGAAGCTTGATTATGAAAGTGTCCTCTTCAGATGTCGATCGTGCTTTGAGACGGGGCATCTACCCAAAAATTGCCCAAAAGCCTCTGAGAAAAATTTTGCTAGAAAAAAACCACCACAGATCTACATGGTGGGAAGGAGCACAAAAAGAACACTACACTGTCATCAAAGAAGAATATTTTAGAGAAAACTCCGAGTCACAAGAAATCAAGGAAGAAGGAAACAACTCTCAAAGCAAGCAAGGAGAAAGCCCGCCCCAACAAATCAACAGTTATGAGGATCTGAATACCGCAGAAAATAAATCTTCATTCAACAGCAAAGCAGATCTCCTAAACCAAACTTCTCCGACTATAGATCGCGAAGCTAAGACACAAATGTCCCAAGAACCAGAA
>APFE030429688.1:0-18170 GCA_000404065.3 Pinus taeda | reverse complement strand
ATATAATCTCTAATCTTTTCTATTTGAATTTGATTTAGTGATATTTTTTTTTTCAAATTTGGTAAGCAAGCATGTTGGGAACACTCCAATGCTCTTCCTCAAATCCGTGAACTAAAGTTTGGGTGTGTTTCTCCCCTCCTCTTGTGTTTTGAATTGAGTAGAATGTGCACCCTTCAAGTGGACAAACAAAACCTACATTGTAAACAACTCTTTCAAAGTGTTTTGTGATGTCCCCATATATGTAAATATTTATTCACTACATTTTTTGACAAGCTGAATACTAAATTTTATATAAATAGTAATTCAATTTTTGTCACGCTCTAAAACATAGGTAAAAAAAAAAAAAAATATATAAGTAAATCTACATTCACTAGACCATAATATATCAAACGTATAATCCACATGTACCGTGATTCTCCAAGAATTTGACTTATATGTTTATGTAATAATGTTACAGCATGCACCTAAGACCTTTCGGGCTTTGACACATTCATATTTTATTGCATGACACACACTTTATAATCATCACAGTCAATATTCATTTGATTACAATATTAGTCGTAACATTCGATTCCCTATGTAATTATAAAAAGGGTTTTCTTATATATATATATGGGTTTATGTTGTGGCGGTCATGGGACTTGCTGCCACGGCAAATCCCGGGTACCATGGGATGGCACCAACCTTAATTGCGACCTGTATGGTGTTCAACCCGAGATCGGACTAACTTGCTCTTTGGAGATATGGGTACAGTAATGCACTGTCGTTTGCAGTACTGGCTTGCTGTGGTTCATCCATCTGGCCCGATCAACGGCTCACCTTCGTTCTGCCATGTGCGGTGGCGTGATCGAGAGCTACGAGGCTGGCTCCTCGGTCTTACCATTTCGCACTCAAACCCTTCCGGATCCTTCTCGTTGATCGGACGGTGGTGGCAGACTTCCTCAGATCAAAGGCGGAGGCTGTGCCACGAGGCAGGGTCATGCGTTGAATATTTAAGGTTCATTTTGTATTGGCTTGGCTATTGTTTTCATTCTGGGTCGAGAGTTTGGCTGCCGAAGTCCTCGGCTTGACTGTGTTCGACCGAAGACCTTATGGTTCTCCACCGCACCAGGGTTCCACACTCTACCAAGGCACAAAGAAACTCTTCAACTCACTGCTCAGGTTAAGTCAAATTCTTGAAAGATATTTCCGCTATTGTTTACATTTAAATGATTTCGTTCCTCAGTCGTTTCACATGTTACTCAGTCATCTGTCTCCATGGTTTTATAGGGAAGGCTTTCGGCGTCCAGACATCGTTGGGGAGAAGACCCGACTTTCCAGCCCCGACCATCCTGCCACAGGTATGAGGAAATCCTCATTCTTAGATTATGATTTCGATTTTTCTTTCTCGGAACAATGGCTAATCCTCTGTTCTACTGAACAGGGATGCCGAGTTCCTTGCTACCAAAATTTCCTCTGCTATACGACCAGGTTCTACTTGTTACGAACCTATGTGGTTCATTTCCCTCGTCTGTTAGATTATTGTATTTAGTCTTTGTTTAAGGGCTCATGTTATGACGGCCTCTGTCTAAGCTTGGTTCACCGAGTAATGTATCTATGCACAGTTTATCATCTATTTAAATGTCCGACTCACGGCATAACTGTTATTCAAATACGGTTCTGACTTTTATCATGCTATCCATTGGGTTATGCTCGTCTCAAGCTCGTCTATATATTACATGTATTAAGTTTTGGCATTACCTGTTCTTGGTATAATAGCATTGTTTCCTTTTTTATCAGCGTTAAGCCTGTTTATGAGTTGCATGCCTTAAATATGTTTTTAAGTTCTGCATTAACCTTGTTTTCTTGGTATACAATCCTATACCCAAGTTTATTTATTATTTTTCGACTATGGCGCTCCGGCCGTCCTAAATAAGCTTTAGCCCAGCTCGTTTAACTTATTCTGAGCGAGGGTTTTTACTAGAAAGCTTTGGCTGAGACTGCTTGTAACCACAGTTACCATGCAGTCCTCGGCATACATATTTCTTTTAAATGTTATGAATCTTGAATGCGTAACCCTGTGATGTTTAATCCGTGCATATGAATATTATTAATGCAGAGTGGTCTGGTTCTTCGACTCTAAGGTACTTGCGGTCCTCCTGGGCGGGGTCAATGCATATATATATACTTTTATTTTGTTTGAATAAGGCAATATCTACTACGGTGTATATATTGGGTTTGCGAGACTTGCCAGTCCCGTCTTATAAAATAATTGTCATATTGTTATGAGCATAATACATTCCTTTACAAAGAGTGTCTGTACTTTTCTTTTTGATTTCGTCTGTAAATAAAGAATTCTGATTCTTTCCTTCGACATGTAAATATAAGTAGGAGTTTTTACAGTATTACTTCTGTTCATATTTCTTGTTGTCCCTGTAGTAGCAAGGACTTATTTATTCAACTTTTCTATTGTTATTTCCGAATGAGATATGCAAGGGTTTAATATTCGTTTCTTCAGAATGCAAATGTCTCGGTCTCTGTCTAAAATACAGCAACTAGTGTTCTTTTCTTATTTTCGGTTATGAATGACAGTCAAAGGGTTTCCACTGAATCAATCTTCTTAGCGCAGAACAATGTATCTTTTAACACAAAACCATACAAGAGACATCTCAATAAGTAAATATACACATAGTAGGCCATACCTGTTTCTTTACAAACCTACTTGTAATGCTTGTCAATCCACCCGTCTGTAGGAAGAGTTCTTCTTTGATCTTCCACCCCCAAGCACTTGCAGGTCCTCTCGACTGCAATTACACTAGTCTCGCCAGTAACGCTATCTAATCCTAACCAGACATAGCGTACACAGGAAAATTCCTTTCCTTAATGCCATCTGATCCTAACCAGACATAGCATGAACATTTTCTTTCTTCTCTGCCATCTGATCCTAACCAGACTTGGCATTCCCCCTCCTTCTCTAGGTCTCAACTACCCCTGAAGGTAGTTAGGGTTCCATTGTAACTGATTCCATAGCTACTAACCATGATTTAATCATAAGCTCAGTTCAAATAGCACTAACACAATTGTTTTTAATTAACATAAAATTAATAACAGAGTTATATATATTTTTCAAATAAAGTCTTTGTTCATAATTGCTTTTATTATTTACTAACATTAACTTTTCACGAGGGATGTTACATCTCCCCCTCCTGAAAGTCTACATCGTCCCGATGTTGCTGTTCATCCAAAAACAGTCTGGGATAAGTATCCCTCATCATTTGTTCATCCTCCCAGGTGGCCTCTTCAGACCCAAAGTGCTGCCACTGCACTTTAACCTGGCAGATGACCTTTTTCCGCAGCTCGACTCTTCTCCGATCTAATATGTTCACTGGTTCGACCAGAAACTCTCCTTCCGGTTCCACCTGAAACACATAACAATCAGATCAGCTACTTACTAGTATTCTATTTCAGTTTACATTATATAACAGTCTTTCCTTACCTGAATGTCCTGCCAACTTATTATATGCCTAGGGTCATACACATATCTCTTTAAAACTGATACATGGAAGACATTGTGAACCCAAATATGGCTAGGTAGGGCGAGCTGATAAGCTACCGGCCCTACTCGTGCCAGAATTTGGAATGGTCCACAAAAACGCGGTGCCAATTTGGCACAAGCATTCCATTGGAGGGTACTTTTCCTAGCTCGAATTCTGATGTACACATGTTCACCCACTTGGTATTCTTTAAATGTTCTCTTCCAATCTGCAAAATTCTTCTGCCTGTCCTGTGCCATCTTTAGATTAGCTTGAACTTTTTTCACCATAACTTCCATTTCTTCCAACATCTCAGGACCCAGCAAGAATTTGTCCTCCGGTCCACCCCAACTGGAGGGTGTGCGGCATTTCCGGCCGTAAAGTACTTCGAATGGGCTCATCTTCAAGGACGAGTGATAACCATTGTTATAGGCGAATTCCACTAGGTGTAAATACTCCTCCCACCGCGTAGGTTGCTGCATCACATAAGACCTCAGCATGTCCTCTACTACTTGATTCACTCGTTCGGTCTGTCCGTTAGTTTGCGGATGATATGCGGTGCTGAAGCTCAATTGAGTTCCTAGACCTTCAAATAAGGTCCTCCAAAAAGCTGAGGTAAACTTAACATCACGATCAGATATTATTACTTTCGGCAGCCCATGAAGTTTAAATATATTTTGCATAAAAATGTTTGCGATTTGAGCTGCACGATAAGTGGATTGAACCGGTATAAAGTGAGCTGACTTGCTGAGTTTATCCACTACCACCATTATAGAATCATTGTTCTTTTTTGATTTTGGCAACCAGGTAATAAAGTCCATGGTTATGGTCTCCCATTTCCATTCTGGTATGGGCAATGGCTGTAGTAATCCTGCAGGGTGCTGATGTTCAGCCTTCACATGTTGACACTCCAAACAGCACGCCAGGTATTCTATAACATCCTTCTTCATGCCTGGCCAGTAATACTCCTTCCTTAGCGAGGTGATTAATTTCTGGTAACCCGGATGTCCTGCATAAGGACTTCTATGATTTTCATCCAGAATCTTTTCTTTAATACCACTCTGATTGGGTATATAAATCTTCTTCTGGTAGCACAAAATTCCGGCTGCATTCAAGGTGTAACCTTGTTGTATTGAACGGGTATCTGAATTCTGCACCAAATGCTTCTTTTGCAAATAAATCTGATCTTGCGCCGCAGCCTCCTCAATCTCTTTGTCAAGGGTGGACCATCCTTGACTAATACCAATCTCGTAAATGCAATGCACTTTTCGGCTTAGTGCATCAGCTACTCTGTTCTCCTTTCCCTTTAAGTGTTTAATTTCGAAATCGAAATTTCCCAAAAAGTCCACCCATCTTGTTTGTCTTGCATTTAAAGTGGGTTGACTAAAGTAACTAGTCAGGCTGTGGTGATCCGTCATTAACAAAAATTTCCTCCCTACTAAATAATGGCGCCACATCTTCAAAGCATGGATCACAGCGGTTAATTCTAGATCATAGGCAGAATATTTCTGCTCATGTTCCTTTAACTTCCTGGATTCATAGGCAATCACTTTACCTTCCTGCATTAGCACTCCACCCACGCCCTCCTTACTGGCATCTGTACAAACTACATACTCCTTTTCGGGATCTGCCACACACAACACAGGTGCTGTGGTAAGTAAATGTTTGAGCTGTTCGAAACTCCGTTGACAGTCTGTTGTCCATTTAAACACTTTTCCCTTCTTTTGCAAGGAGGTAATAGGGTAGGCAACTCTAGAAAAACCTTCTACAAACCGCCAGTAATATCCAGCCAGCCCCATGAAGGATCGAATATCTGCTACATCCTTGGGTGTAGGCCATTCCATTATATTTTTAATCTTTTCGGGGTCTACAGCTATACCTTCCTTCGTAATAATGTGGCCCAAATACTGGATCTGTTCTTTATAAAAATCACATTTGCTGAATTTTCCATATAACTGATGCTCCCGTAAGGTCTGTAACACTATCCTCAAATGTTCCTCATGCTCCTTGATATTCCGGGAGTATATAATTATATCATCAATGAAAATCAATACAAATTTGTCTAGGTATTGATGAAATCCACTATTCATCAAACACATGAATGTTGCAGGTGCATTAGTTAATCCAAAAGGCAGTACCACAAACTCGTAATGTCCGTAACGAGTACGAAAAGATGTCTTGGCTATATCCTCATCTTTGATTCTGATTTGATGGTAACCCGATCTTAAATCAATCTTTGAGAAGATTGTCGCTCCCTTTACCTGATCAAACAGCTCGTCAATGCGGGGTAGTGGATATTTGTTTTTCACTGTCAGTTTATTCAGTTGTCTATAGTCTATGCACATTCGTAGAGTCCCATCTTTTTTCCTCACAAGTAGCACAGGAGCTCCCCAAGGAGAGACACTGGGGCAGATATACTTCTTTTCTAGCAGCTCTTGCAGCTGCATTTTTAACTCAGTTAATTCCGACACACTCATCCGATAGGGTGCTCGGGACACTGGGGCTGCTCCGAGTATCAGCTCAATGGTGAAGTCTAAATCCCTTTTGGGTGGGAGCCCTGGAATTTCTTCAAGAAATACATCTGCAAAATCTTGCACTACTGGTATATTTTTAACAGTTGCAACTTTATCCACAGAATCTGTGAACCCCACTTGTACTGCATAAATCTGGCACTTCTTCCGGATACACTTAACCAGCTGTGAGGCCATGATCGGCCGAATCTCCATTGGTTTCTGGATGCCTTGAATCTCTTTTCCCACACCCAGTTCATCTCGGTAAGAGACTGTTTTTGTTTTACAATTAATTACAGACCATCGCCGTTCCAACCAGTCCATTCCTATCACCACATCATAGGAACCAAGAGGGAGTACGTTTAACTCAGTTGTTATTATTTGGCCAGCTAACCTTAATGGACAGTTGCTGACTTTAGTTAGTACTCGTCTTTTGGCCCCAGTGGCCAGCTGTACTAACCAAGGGCTTTTAAATTTAGTGGTTAGCAAGCCACAGTTTTCTACAACTTTGGGACTTACATAGCTTAAAGTAGCTCCTGGGTCTACTAAAATAGAAACAGTTCGATCAAAGATCTTACCTTCGAACTCTATCATTGTTGGCTGGTAATCAGCTTGTCGATCCTCCAGTGCTGCATTTATTCTGGGCATGGATTGAGCCACATCTCCTACTGTTGAAGCTTCGTAGATCTGGGACAACTGATCGTTGTCCTTCTGATGAGGGCAATTTCTAACATAATGGGGTCCGCCACAACCCCAACATTGAACAGGTGGCCGAGCTGAGCCTTCATTGTCCAATCTAACTTGTTGTTCACTATATTTGGATTCTGCAGGAGGCTTGAATCTGTTCTGATTTTTAGTTGGATTTTTAGTATTGGCTCTTTTCGAAAATCTTTTTGAAAACTGCTGCGTGCTGCCTTACTTCCCATAGGCATTTTACTGCCCCGCTTATCTGTCCAACGCTTCCCAGAATTTTCTCCTTTTGATTTGTTCTGCTGATAACACAGTCTTGCCTTCCGAATTTCTTCATCCATGGTCTTCGGATTATCGAACTCTATCCTTTCTCGCATGGTCAGAGGTAGGCTGCTAACGAATCTTTGTACCTTAGCCTTCTCTTCACGAATATAGGGCACGTAACGAAGCAGGGATGTGAATTTAGTTACGAACTCGTTAATGGTCTGCTATCCAAGCCGCAGATCATGAAATTCTCGCGCTTTTTCATCATAAAAGCGTTCTGTCAGATACTTCTCCTTGAAATATCTTTGAAACATTTCCCATGTCACATCTTGTTCACTCACTCCCCGCACCATCTTGACCTCCTCCCACCATAGCGTGGCTTTGGCCTGCAGCTGGAATATAGCCAGCCTTGCCTTAAGATGATGATCATATTCATACACTTGAAAATACTTATTCATATTAATTAGCCATGCCTCTTCAGCTTCTTCTGATTCCCCATCGAAATGAGGTGGTTTAATCTTCCGAAATTCTCCTTGTAGTTCCATCCGGGGTCTTTTTGGAGTTTGATATTCAGAAGCGTTAACAGACTTCTCTCCTCGCGTCTCCCCTCTGTCCTCTGCTTCCTCCTGTTCAGTGTGATAGCTCTATTCATCTGTTATTTGTGCTTGTTCAGGCCTTGGATGTGACTGTTGTTGATGTTGTTTATCAGATAAGCTTTTCAAAATCCTTTCTTGTTCTATATTTAGTCTTGCATTATCTGCACGCAACTGAGCCATTTCGTCCTTCTGTTCCTGAACTGTTCTCATGAGTGTCGAATCAGCATTGCGACCTTCTGCTCCCAGTTGCACCCAAATCTCAGGATTTCCCTGAGGTTGCCCCCCGTTATCAGGTTGATTCAAATTTCCATAGGGAGCGCTATTTTCTCTCCTCATTCTGCTGCTACCTGTTTCAGGATAACTCATTAAATAGATAAAACTTATTTTCATCACACTCTCAGCTTCTGTCATGACATTGTAAGTTTATTTTGCTGCATAACTCAAAATCCTCCCAAGGGTCATAGTGTTGTAATCCTGGGCTCTGATACCATATTGTCACGCTCTAAAACATAGGTAAAAAAAAAAAAATTATATATAAGTAAATCTACATTCACCAGACCATAATATATCAAACGTATAATCCACATGTACCGTGATTCTCCAAGAATTTGACTTATATGTTTGTGTAATAATGTTACAGCATGCACATAAGACCTTTCGGGCTTTGACACATTCATATTTTATTGCATGACACGCACTTTATAATCATCACAGTCAATATTCATTTGATTACAATATTAGTCGTAACATTCGATTCCCTATCTAATTATAAAAAGGGTTTTCTAATATATATATATGGGTTTATGTTGTGGCGGTCATGGGACTTGCTGCCACGACAGATCCCGGGTACCATGGGCTGGCACCAACCTTAATTGCGACCTGTATGGCGTTCAACCCGAGATCGGACTAACTTGCTCTTTGGAGATATGGGTACAGTAATGCACTGTCGTTTGCAGTACTGGCTTGCTGTGGTTCATCCATCTAGCCCGATCAATGGCTCACCTTCGTTCTGCCATGTGCGGTGGCGTGATCGAGAGCTACGAGGCTGGCTCCTCGGTCTTACCATTTCGCGCTCAAACCCTTCCGGATCCTTCTCGCTGATCGGACGGTGGTGGCAGACTTCCTCAGGTCAAAGGCGGAGGCTATGCCACGAGGCAGGGTCATGCATTGAATATTTAAGGTTCATTTTGTATTGGCTTGGTTATTGTTTTCATTCTGGGTCGAGAGTTTGGCTGCCGAAGTCCTCGGCTCGACTGTGTTCGGCCGAAGACCTTATGGTTCTCCACCGCACCAGGGTTCCACGCTCTACCAAGGCACAAAGAAACTCTTCAACTCACTGCTCAGGTTAAGTCGAATTCTTGAAAGATATTTCCGCTATTGTTTACATTTAAATGATTTCGTTCCTCAGTCGTTTCACATGTTACTCAGTCATCTGTCTCCATGGTTTTACAGGGAAGGCTTTCGGCGTCCAAACATCGTTGGGGAGAAGACCCGACTTTCCAGCCCCGACCATCCTGCCACAGGTATGAGGAAATACTCATTCTTAGATTATGATTTCGATTTTTCTTTCTCGGAACAGTGGCTAATCCTCTGTTCTGCTGAACAGGGATGCCGAGTTCCTTGCTACCAAACTTTCCTCTGCTATACGACCAGGTTCTACTTGTTACGAACCTATATGGTTCATTTCCCTCGTCTGTTAGATTATTGTATTTAGTCTTTGTTTAAGGGCTCATGTTATGACGGCCTCTGTCTAAGCTTGGTTCACCGAGTAATGTATCTATGCACAGCTTATCATCTATTTAAATGTCCAACTCACGGCATAACTGTTATTCAAATATGGTTCTGACTTTTATCATGCTATCCATTGGGTTATGCTCGTCTCAAGCTCGTCTATATATTACATGTATTAAGTTTTGGCATTACCTGTTCTCGGTATAATAGCATTGTTTCCTTTTTTATCAGCGTTAAGCCTGTTTATGAGTTGCATGCCTTAAATATGTTTTTAAGTTCTGCATTAACCTTGTTTTCTTGGTATACAATCCTATACCCAAGTTTATTTATTATTTTTCGACTATGGCGCTCCGGGCGTCCTGAATAAGCTTCAGCCCAGCTCGTTTAACTTATTCTGAGCGAGGGTTTTTACTAGAAAGCTTTGGCTGAGACTGCTTGTAACCACAGTTACCATGCAGTCCTCGGCATACATATTCTTTTTAAATGTTATGAATCTTGAATGCGTAACCCTGTGCTGTTTAATCCGTGCATATGAATATTATTAATGCAGTGTGGTCTGGTTCTTCGACTCTAAGGTACTTGCGGTCCTCCTGGCCGGGGTCAATGTATATATATATACTTTTATTTTGTTTGAATAAGGCAATATCTACTATGGTGTATATATTGGGTTTGCGAGACTTGCCAGTCCCGTCTTATAAAATAATTGTCATATTGTTATGAGCATAATACATTCCTTTGCAAAGAGTGTCTGTACTTTCCTTTTCGATTCTGTCTGTAAATAAAGAATTCTGATTCTTTCCTTCGACATGTAAATATAAGTAGGAGTTTTTACAGTATTACTTCTGTTCATATTTCTTGCTGTCCCTGTAGTAGCAAAGACTTATTTATTCAACTTTTCTACTGTTATTTCCAAATGAGATATGCAAGGGTTTAATATTTGTTTCTTCAGAATGCAAATGTCTCGGTCTCTGTCTAAAATACAGCAACTAGTGTTCTTTTCTTATTTTCGGTTATGAATGACAGTCAAAGGGTTTCCACTGAATCAATCTTCTTAGCGCAGAACAATGTATCTTTTAACACAGAACCATACAAGAGACATCTCAATAAGTAAATATACACATAGTAGGCCGTACCTGTTTCTTTACAAACCTACTTGTAATGCTTGTCAATCCACCCGTCCGTAGGAAGAGTTCTTCTTTGATCTTCCACCCCCAAGCACTTGCAGGTCCTCTCGACTGCAATTACACTGGTCTTGCCAGTAACGCTATCTGATCCTAACCAGACATAGCGTACACAGGAAAATTCCTTTCCTTAATGCCATCTGATCTTAACCAGACATAGCATGAACATTTTCTTTCTTCTCTGCCATCCGATCCTAACCAGACTTGGCATTCCCCCTTTTCCTCTGGGGTCTCAACTACCCCTGAAGGTAGTTAGAGTTCCATTGTAACTGATTCCACAGCTACTAACCATGATTTAATCATAAGCTCAGTTCAAATAGCACTAACACAATTGTTTTTAATTAACATAAAATTAATAACAGAGTTATATATATTTTTCAAATAAAGTCTTTGTTCATAATTACTTTTATTATTTACTAACATTAACTTTTCACGAGGGATGTTACATCTCCCCCTCCTGAAAGTCTACATCTTCCCGATGTTACTGTTCATCCAAAAACAGTCTGGGATAAGTATCCCTCATCATTTGTTCATCCTCCAAGGTGGCCTCTTCAGACCCAAAGTGTTGCCACTGCACTTTAACCTGGCAGATGACCTTTTTCCGCAGCTCGACTCTTCTCCGATCTAATATGTTCACTGGTTCGACCAGAAACTCTCCTTCCGGTTCCACCTGAAACACATAACAATCAGATCAGCTGCTTACTAGTATTCTATTTCAGTTTACATTATATAACAGTCTTTCCTTACCTGAATGTCCTGCCAACTTATTATATGCCTAGGGTCATACACATATCTCTTTAAAAATGATACATGGAAGACATTGTGAACCCGAATATGGCTGGGTAGGGCGAGCTGATAAGCTATCGGCCCTACTCGTGCCAGAATTTGGAATGGTCCACAAAAACGCGGTGCCAATTTGGCACAAGCATTCCATTGGAGGGTACTTTTCCTAGCTCGAATTCTGATGTACACATGTTTACCCACTTGGTATTCTTTAGATGTTCTCTTCCGATCTGCAAAATTCTTCTGCCTGTCCTGTGCCATCTTTAGATTAGCTCGAACTTTTTTCACCATAACTTCCATTTCTTCCAACATCTCAGGACCCAGCAAGAATTTGTCCTCCGGTCCACCCCAACTGGAGGGTGTGCGGCATTTCCAGCCGTAAAGTACTTCGAATGGGCTCATCTTCAAGGACGAGTGATAGCCATTGTTATAGGCGAATTCCACTAGGTGTAAATACTCCTCCCACTGCGTAGGTTGCTGCATCACAGAAGACCTCAGCATGTCCTCTACTACTTGATTCACTCGTTCGGTCTGTCCGTCAGTTTGCGGATGATATGCGGTGCTGAAGCTCAATTGAGTTCCTAGACCTTCAAATAAGGTCCTCCAAAAAGCTGAGGTGAACTTAACATCACGATCAGATATTATTACTTTCGGCAACCCATGAAGTTTAAATATATTTTGCATAAAAATGTTTGCGATTTGAGCTGCACGATAAGTGGATTGAACCGGTATAAAGTGAGCTGACTTGCTGAGTTTATCCACTACCACCATTATAGAATCATTGTTCTTTTTGGATTTCGGCAACCCGGTAATAAAGTCCATGGTTATGGTCTCCCATTTCCATTCTGGTATGGGCAATGGCTGTAGTAATCCTGCAGGGTGCTGATGTTCAGCCTTCACCTGTTGACACTCCAAACAGTGCGCCAGGTATTCTATAACATCCTTCTTCATGCCTGGCCAATAATACTCCTTCCTTAGCGAGGTGATTAATTTCTGGTAACCCGGATGTCCTGCATAAGGACTTCTATGATTTTCATCCAGAATCTTTTCTTTAATACCACTCTGATTGGGTATATAAATCTTCTTCTAGTAGCACAAAATTCCGGCTACATTCAAGGTGTAACCTTGTTGTATTGAACGGGTATCTGAATTCTGCACCAAATGCTTCTTTTGCAAATAAATCTGATCTTGCGCCGCAGCCTCCTCAATCTCTTTGTCAAGGGTGGACCATCCTTGACTAATACCAATCTCGTAAATGCAATGCACTTTTCGGCTTAGTGCATCAGCTACTCTGTTCTCCTTTCCCTTTAAGTGTTTAATTTCGAAATCGAAATTTCCCAAAAAGTCCACCCATCTTGTTTGTCTTGCATTTAAAGTGGGTTGACTAAAGTAACTAGTCAGGCTGTGGTGATCCGTCATTAACAAAAATTTCCTCCCTACTAAATAATGGCGCCACATCTTCAAAGCATGGATCACAGCGGTTAATTCTAGATCATAGGCAGAATATTTCTGCTCATGTTCCTTTAACTTCCTGGATTCATAGGCAATCACTTTACCTTCCTGCATTAGCACTCCACCCACGCCCTCCTTACTGGCATCTGTACAAACTGCATACTCCTTTTCGGGATCTGCCACACACAACACAGGTGCTGTGGTAAGTAAATGTTTGAGCTGTTCGAAACTCCGTTGACAGTCTGCTGTCCATTTAAACACTTTTCCCTTCTTTTGTAAGGAGGTAATAGGGTAGGCAACTCTAGAAAAACCTTCTACAAACCGCCGGTAATATCCAGCCAGCCCCATGAAGGATCGAATATCTGCTACATCCTTGGGTGTAGGCCATTCCATTATAGTTTTAATCTTTTCGGGGTCTACAGCTATACCTTCCTTCGTAATAATGTGGCCCAAATACTGGATCTGTTCTTTATAAAAATCACATTTGCTGAATTTTCCATATAACTGATGCTCCTGTAAGGTCTGTAACACTATCCTCAAATGTTCCTCATGCTCCTTGATATTCCGGGAGTATATAAGTATATCACCAATGAAAATCAATACAAATTTGTCCAGGTATTGATGAAATACACTATTCATCAAACACATGAATGTTGCAGGTGCATTAGTTAATCCAAAAGGCAGTACCACAAACTCATAATGTTCGTAACGAGTACGAAAAGCTGTCTTGGCTATATCCTCATCTTTGATTCTGATTTGATGGTAACCCGATCTTAAATCAATCTTTGAGAAGATTGTCGCTCCCTTTACCTGATCAAATAGCTCGTCAATGCAGGGTAGTGGATATTTTTTTTTCACTGTCAGTTTATTCAGTTGTCTATAGTCTATGCACATTCGCAGAGTCCCATCTTTTTTCCTCACAAATAGCACAGGAGCTCCCCAAGGAGAGACACTGGGGCTGCTCCGAGTATCAGCTCAATGGTGAAGTCTAAATCCCTTTTGGGTGGGAGCCCTGGAATTTCTTCAAGAAATACATCTGCAAAATCTTGCACTACTGGTATATTTTTAACAGTTGCAACTTTATCCACAGAATCTGTGAACCCCACTTGTACTGCATAAATCTGGCACTTCTTCCGGATACACTTAACCAGCTGTGAGGCCATGATCGGCCGAATCTCCATTGGTTTCTGGATGCCTTGAATCTCTTTTCCCACACCCAGTTCATCTCGGTAAGAGACTGTTTTTGTTTTACAATTAATTACAGACCATCGCCGTTCCAACCAGTCCATTCCTATCACCACATCATAGGAACCAAGAGGGAGTACGTTTAACTCAGTTGTTATTATTTGGCCAGCTAACCTTAATGGACAGTTGCTGACTTTAGTTAGTACTCGTCTTTTGGCCCCAGTGGCCAGCTGTACTAACCAAGGGCTTTTAAATTTAGTGGTTAGCAAGCCACAGCTTTCTACAACTTTGGGACTTACATAGCTTAAAGTAGCTCCTGGGTCTACTAAAATAGAAACAGTTCGATCAAAGATCTTACCTTCGAACTCTATCATTGTTGGCTGGTAATCAGCTTGTCGATCCTCCAGTGCTGCATTTATTCTGGGCATGGATTGAGCCACATCTCCTACTGTTGAAGCTTCGTAGATCTGGGACAACTGATCGTTGTCCTTCTGATGAGGGCAATTTCTAACATAATGGGGTCCGCCACAACCCCAACATTGAACAGGTGGCCGAGCTGAGCCTTCATTGTCCAATCTAACTTGCTGTTCACTATATTTGGATTCTGCAGGAGGCTTGAATCTGTTCTGATTTTTAGTTGGATTTTTAGTATTGGCTCCTTTCGAAAATCCTTTTTGAAAACTGCTGCGTGCTGCCTTACTTCCCATAGGCATTTTACTGCCCCGCTTATCTGTCCAACGCTTCCCAGAATTTTCTCCTTTTGATTTGTTCTGCTGATAACACAGTCTTGCCTTCCGAATTTCTTCATCCATGGTCTTCGGATTATCGAACTCTATCCTTTCTCGCATGGTCAGAGGTAGGCTGCTAACGAATCTTTGTACCTTAGCCTTCTCTTCACGAATATAGGGCACGTAACGAAGCAGGGATGTGAATTTAGTTACGAACTCGTTAATGGTCTGCTATCCAAGCCGCAGATCATGAAATTCTCGCGCTTTTTCATCATAAAAGCGTTCTGTCAGATACTTCTCCTTGAAATATCTTTGAAACATTTCCCATGTCACATCTTGTTCACTCACTCCCCGCACCATCTTGACCTCCTCCCACCATAGCGTGGCTTTGGCCTGCAGCTGGAATATAGCCAGCCTTGCCTTAAGATGATGATCATATTCATACACTTGAAAATACTTATTCATATTAATTAGCCATGCCTCTTCAGCTTCTTCTGATTCCCCATCGAAATGAGGTGGTTTAATCTTCCGAAATTCTCCTTGTAGTTCCATCCGGGGTCTTTTTGGAGTTTGATATTCAGAAGCGTTAACAGACTTCTCTCCTCGCGTCTCCCCTCTGTCCTCTGCTTCCTCCTGTTCAGTGTGATAGCTCTATTCATCTGTTATTTGTGCTTGTTCAGGCCTTGGATGTGACTGTTGTTGATGTTGTTTATCAGATAAGCTTTTCAAAATCCTTTCTTGTTCTATATTTAGTCTTGCATTATCTGCACGCAACTGAGCCATTTCGTCCTTCTGTTCCTGAACTGTTCTCATGAGTGTCGAATCAGCATTGCGACCTTCTGCTCCCAGTTGCACCCAAATCTCAGGATTTCCCTGAGGTTGCCCCCCGTTATCAGGTTGATTCAAATTTCCATAGGGAGCGCTATTTTCTCTCCTCATTCTGCTGCTACCTGTTTCAGGATAACTCATTAAATAGATAAAACTTATTTTCATCACACTCTCAGCTTCTGTCATGACATTGTAAGTTTATTTTGCTGCATAACTCAAAATCCTCCCAAGGGTCATAGTGTTGTAATCCTGGGCTCTGATACCATATTGTCACGCTCTAAAACATAGGTAAAAAAAAAAAAATTATATATAAGTAAATCTACATTCACCAGACCATAATATATCAAACGTATAATCCACATGTACCGTGATTCTCCAAGAATTTGACTTATATGTTTGTGTAATAATGTTACAGCATGCACATAAGACCTTTCGGGCTTTGACACATTCATATTTTATTGCATGACACGCACTTTATAATCATCACAGTCAATATTCATTTGATTACAATATTAGTCGTAACATTCGATTCCCTATCTAATTATAAAAAGGGTTTTCTAATATATATATATGGGTTTATGTTGTGGCGGTCATGGGACTTGCTGCCACGACAGATCCCGGGTACCATGGGCTGGCACCAACCTTAATTGCGACCTGTATGGCGTTCAACCCGAGATCGGACTAACTTGCTCTTTGGAGATATGGGTACAGTAATGCACTGTCGTTTGCAGTACTGGCTTGCTGTGGTTCATCCATCTAGCCCGATCAATGGCTCACCTTCGTTCTGCCATGTGCGGTGGCGTGATCGAGAGCTACGAGGCTGGCTCCTCGGTCTTACCATTTCGCGCTCAAACCCTTCCGGATCCTTCTCGCTGATCGGACGGTGGTGGCAGACTTCCTCAGGTCAAAGGCGGAGGCTATGCCACGAGGCAGGGTCATGCATTGAATATTTAAGGTTCATTTTGTATTGGCTTGGTTATTGTTTTCATTCTGGGTCGAGAGTTTGGCTGCCGAAGTCCTCGGCTCGACTGTGTTCGGCCGAAGACCTTATGGTTCTCCACCGCACCAGGGTTCCACGCTCTACCAAGGCACAAAGAAACTCTTCAACTCACTGCTCAGGTTAAGTCGAATTCTTGAAAGATATTTCCGCTATTGTTTACATTTAAATGATTTCGTTCCTCAGTCGTTTCACATGTTACTCAGTCATCTGTCTCCATGGTTTTACAGGGAAGGCTTTCGGCGTCCAAACATCGTTGGGGAGAAGACCCGACTTTCCAGCCCCGACCATCCTGCCACAGGTATGAGGAAATACTCATTCTTAGATTATGATTTCGATTTTTCTTTCTCGGAACAGTGGCTAATCCTCTGTTCTGCTGAACAGGGATGCCGAGTTCCTTGCTACCAAACTTTCCTCTGCTATACGACCAGGTTCTACTTGTTACGAACCTATATGGTTCATTTCCCTCGTCTGTTAGATTATTGTATTTAGTCTTTGTTTAAGGGCTCATGTTATGACGGCCTCTGTCTAAGCTTGGTTCACCGAGTAATGTATCTATGCACAGCTTATCATCTATTTAAATGTCCAACTCACGGCATAACTGTTATTCAAATATGGTTCTGACTTTTATCATGCTATCCATTGGGTTATGCTCGTCTCAAGCTCGTCTATATATTACATGTATTAAGTTTTGGCATTACCTGTTCTCGGTATAATAGCATTGTTTCCTTTTTTATCAGCGTTAAGCCTGTTTATGAGTTGCATGCCTTAAATATGTTTTTAAGTTCTGCATTAACCTTGTTTTCTTGGTATACAATCCTATACCCAAGTTTATTTATTATTTTTCGACTATGGCGCTCCGGGCGTCCTGAATAAGCTTCAGCCCAGCTCGTTTAACTTATTCTGAGCGAGGGTTTTTACTAGAAAGCTTTGGCTGAGACTGCTTGTAACCACAGTTACCATGCAGTCCTCGGCATACATATTCTTTTTAAATGTTATGAATCTTGAATGCGTAACCCTGTGCTGTTTAATCCGTGCATATGAATATTATTAATGCAGTGTGGTCTGGTTCTTCGACTCTAAGGTACTTGCGGTCCTCCTGGCCGGGGTCAATGTATATATATATACTTTTATTTTGTTTGAATAAGGCAATATCTACTATGGTGTATATATTGGGTTTGCGAGACTTGCCAGTCCCGTCTTATAAAATAATTGTCATATTGTTATGAGCATAATACATTCCTTTGCAAAGAGTGTCTGTACTTTCCTTTTCGATTCTGTCTGTAAATAAAGAATTCTGATTCTTTCCTTCGACATGTAAATATAAGTAGGAGTTTTTACAGTATTACTTCTGTTCATATTTCTTGCTGTCCCTGTAGTAGCAAAGACTTATTTATTCAACTTTTCTACTGTTATTTCCAAATGAGATATGCAAGGGTTTAATATTTGTTTCTTCAGAATGCAAATGTCTCGGTCTCTGTCTAAAATACAGCAACTAGTGTTCTTTTCTTATTTTCGGTTATGAATGACAGTCAAAGGGTTTCCACTGAATCAATCTTCTTAGCGCAGAACAATGTATCTTTTAACACAGAACCATACAAGAGACATCTCAATAAGTAAATATACACATAGTAGGCCGTACCTGTTTCTTTACAAACCTACTTGTAATGCTTGTCAATCCACCCGTCCGTAGGAAGAGTTCTTCTTTGATCT